>JBBJLR010000087.1:5468518-5480233 GCA_037577145.1 Brachypetersius gabonensis | reverse complement strand
AACCCCCCCCCCCCCCCCCCCAACCCCCCTTCCCCCAACTAAAGAAGTGTGTAAACAGAGAACCTCAGAGTGGGTTTGGTGTGAGATGATCCGTTCTGGAAAAACTCAGAGAGACAGAACAGTGGTGGTCAATGGAACCAGATGTAAACCTCTAAAAGTTCTGGCACAGAGAGTTAAAAAGTTGAAGTTGGAGGCATGAGAATGTGACTGGCGCACCTCAGCAACCATTAGTAACCACCTAGCAACAGCCACAGTAACCATAGCGACCGTTCAATCACACTTCACATTTTCTTGTGGAAATGCGTTCTAGCTAAAGATTTTCCTCCAGTGCTGCTTCTCTTAGTGTATGTTCAGCATACCAGTTGAACAAACAGCCACTCGACAGCCTGAATGATTGCATGACTGCATTCTCTTATCGCTGGTGAAGGGACAAAAAGATGAAGGCCTTCCCTTGAGCCAAACAAGCCATGTTCAGTCATCACCAGCAGATTTGTCACAGCCTAAACTGGGTGATAAATATGAAGCCAAAGGGCAAAAAATACTGGAGTATGACAAAGGCATTCTGTAATTCAGAATTCCAGCTCAGAAACAAACTTGTTTTTCAAGGCAAAAGATTTCTAGCATACATTATCAGTGCATTTACATTGCAACAGTGGATGTGAACATGTGTCCCTCTTTTCACGTGAAATTAGTTTGACTTATTTGATTATTTATCTTGAGTTAATGCTTTGATGCTTTAGTGCTTTTTGAGTCTGAACACCAACGCAGTGTATAAATCAGTTGTGTTTAAATGAGGGATGAGTCAGAAAATGTTATGAGAAATGATTAAATTAAAGAGGCCTTTATAGGCCCTGTGAACTTCACCAAGTATTTAACCCATTCACCAAGTGACGCGGGTGGCTGCCACCAAAGAGGGCGCCCGGGGAGCAGTGTGTGGGGACAGTACCTTGCTCAAGGGAACCTCAGTGGTGACACAGGCCACCCAGCTGCCCCAATTAGGCTTTTCCCTATGTTCTAATATGTTAATCCAAAGCATCAGAAGACTTAAATGCCCATTGTCAGATTAAAAATATGGTCTCTGTATTTATATATAATATAAATAGAGAGAGAGAGAGAGAGAGGAAATCAAAACATCTAAAATGGAAGTTTAAACATTAAAATGTAATTATGCAAATTCCACCTGCATTCTAACTCTGTAAACACATCACTTTAACTGATCTCATGCAGATTACTCTCTCCTTTCTCCTGCTCTGCTTTGTTGATGCACCACTTTTTCCAAATTTGACACAACATACCTGTCATGCACAATATGGCAGTGTGTGATGGAACCAACAGTTCTTATCGAAAAGAGATTTGATTTATGTTCTTTTTCCAGAGTAATGGAAATGCTTTGGCCATATTTTTTTTACCAAAACCCCACAAAGAACAAATAGTCAACCACAGCTTAAATAAACTTGATTACTCAGTGCAAACTCTTTGAATAGTGTTTACCTCCAGAATGAAATGATTGTGATTAACTAGCAAGCCGGATGATGCAGCCAACCCCCTCTTTTATACCTGAACAAAATATTTAGCAGATTACTGAATTTCTAATATAAGACTGACAGTCAAAAATAGAACTGAAGTGAATAGGTGATTTGGATCAATTATGTTATGATTAGGTAAGTTATAGAGTATATGCTTGATATGGCACAAATATATATAAAGACCAGAGTATATCCACAAGTTTTGTCTGGTTTGACAGTGCTTTTAGAAAAATGAAATTCATGAAGTTTCTGTATGTCAAGAGCAAGCAGTTTTACAAAGTTGTTTGATTCTGGGACCTCCGCAGGATTTTTAAAGCTCACATGAAGCTGTCAGATTGGACAGCAACACAACCTAGATGTCCGAAAGGCTCGTTTTGTTCATTTGAGGTCATAGTTCTTGGATATTAAGTGCAGCTGAGCCTCCTATCAATTAGAGGTTTTGAATCAATACTAGCTGAACAAAGACTGCAGTCCTTCTGCAAGGTGTATTCTGCTATAGAGCTCTATTTCACTCTTAAGGCAAGACACTACAGGTGAATACAGTAGAAATGTAACTAATAGATATCGCCCAGAACATTATTTAAAAATGCATTGTCTGCACATTTAAAAATGAGGGATTGTCTAATTTAATATGTGCTAATTTACATACGTTTTCAGAACAGAAATCTGAATATCATTTGTAACCTTCCATAAAACAGAAAATACTGTCAACTGCCATAAAAAAAAACAGTTTTGGGCATGCTTTAGGAATAAATCAGACTGCCGGTCAGTTAGACTGGGAATGATTTATGTAAAGACTTCTGCAATATATGTTTTGTATGATGTATGTATACAGGGTGTCCTCGAGTCACGACACAGGTCCATTCCTTCTACAGAGATGTAACCCGAATCTTGATGTAAGTCGAAACATACCCTAGCCCAAGTCACTTACTGATCCTAACACGGTTGTAAAATAAAAAAAACATAGCTAAGACACAAGAAAAGGAGAAGGAAAACTCACATAGTCCATAAGTTCGAGGCTAACGGTGTTAGCCGAGTGGGAGTGAGCGCCATCAACTCGAAACGTATGTTGGGACTGTTGTAACTCGAGGACCCCATACTGTAAAATTTCATACATTTTTGTGGGAAAAACACCATTTACAGACACAATATCCCATCAAATCCATAGCAACATTCATATAGAACATCTGGAGAACACTCTCACTTCAGACATGAATAACACAGCATGTATGGGTGTTAATTTTAAACCCTGTCTCTGCACAGCTAGAACAAATGAACCCACTGATCAAGTTGCTATATAAGCTACCGACCGTTGCTTTGTGATGGATTGTTCACTCCAGATATCTAAACCACCAGCCGGTTAGATTTTGTGTTTAGGTCTAAGTCTCTCTTGGTCCTTTCCTGACTGATTGCTAATACAAATGAAAGTCATATTTGAATTTGGTAAGATTATGCAGAAGAGAGAGCTTTACAGCATTACCTGTGATGGTGCATGGTGCTGCAAGTTTTGGTGATTCTAGGAGAAATCTGTATTTCAAATTTTTACTTTAAAATATGCATTTTGGACATTCTTTTCTCTATAATGAAAGAATGTTGTGGATGCAGAATAGCCCAATATTTCATAATTGATCTATTGCTTGCCATGTATTGCCTTTACTTTATAGATACTGTGGCACCGTCTAGCACCGAAGCTCAAACAGACACAGAGACGTTTAGTCTGTATTGAGTCAAGCAAATGTTTATTTATAATTTTGTGCAAAGGAATCATAGCT
Source organism: Brachypetersius gabonensis (assembly GCA_037577145.1). NCBI lineage: Eukaryota > Metazoa > Chordata > Actinopteri > Characiformes > Alestidae > Brachypetersius > Brachypetersius gabonensis. The sequence continues at coordinate 5,476,935 of JBBJLR010000087.1, read as the reverse complement.
AGAAGTGGGTGCACGTGTGAGGTGTCTGTGGTAGTGCTGAGCAGTGTGTAATGGGGGGCTCACGTGGGTGGTGTGTAGAGGCATCTGGGAAGGTGCGCACAGGGCAGCAGTAAGTAGGATGCAAGGATCTGACATCTTCAAAGCATACACGGGTTTTCCTCAGGATGTGAGTCTGTAGGGAAGAGAAACACTCCAAGACATTAGCCCGTAGGCTATCGGCTCCCATACTGCTGCTTTTATACCCTTTGTTGAGGTGAGATGGTGACATTCTGCGTCACGCAAGCCTCCCCTTCTACCACGTGCATATGTAAAGCGACTCTGCATACATGTATATACACTATATTGAGACACCTGGCCATTGCAGCAAGAGGGACTTTAACAACATTGCATTCAAATACATAGACTTTAATATGAAGTTGGTCCCCCCATGCAGCTATAACAGCTTCCACTCTTCTTGGAAGCACTGATGTTGGTCGAGAAGGTCTGGTTTACAAACTCCATTCCTGTTCATTTTCCCGAAGGAGATGAGTGTGATTGGCCACATCACTCAATGTGGCCAATCACACCCTGAATTAGTCAGGGCTGTACCACACATTCCCAAATGGCACCAACCAGCGAGAAGCAGGCATCATGCAGTGCAAGGCATATGCAGCTATATCTTAATGATTATTTGAATATTTGAATGTCATGTCACATCCCTAATGAAAATGTGTTTAATGGAAACTAATCCCTACTAGCTTTCGTTTGTTAGCAGCAGCTGCTTTTTGGATGATATTGTTCTTAAACACAGGCCTCAGATGGCTGACTTTTAGAACTCGGCTTAAAAGTTTGCTGACGTACACGGTCAGCATGTAATCTCACCCCTGCTAGTGAGGCCAACCTCCAGCACCACAAGATACACCATTTACACACACACACACACACACACACACACACACACACACACACACACACACACACACACACACACACACACACACTGCGCAAACACTGTTTTGGATCAACCTTCTTGGTGTCTGGGAAAACCTGATTTTCCTTTAACCAACATTAAACTGCTTAACAACTCTGAACACTTCTCTGCTCAATAGCAGTCCAGTTTGAAAACAGGGCTTGTTTTAATCATGCTCTTTTAACATTTAATGCTCTTGTTTTCAAAGAAATCCTCAGTTCTTTAGTTTTAACCGTAAGCATAAAAATTGTCGAGTGTGGACTGTCAGTGGCACCACTGAGTTGCTCCAGGAAGACTGCCCCCCGTTGTTAGGGAATGGAAGTTGCTTTGGATAAAAGTGTCTGCTAAATGCCGTAAATGTAATGTAAATGTTACTATAACAGGCCACTTTACTATACTTAGGAGATGGAAAGACGGACGGTTTAAAGGAAGCTGTTAAAGTGCAATGCACTTGACTGTTTCAGATTCCTGTACCGTATGGGCCTAATATGTGAATTTCATCTTTATTAGGTTATGAGCACCCCAGGAGCTTGGTGATTCGCAGTCACAGACAAGCCAATGAGAGGATGGCCAGAAGTCACATGATCTACAAAGCCTCCATCCAGCTGGTTCTGCTGATTCTACTGAGTGTACTGCAGCTCTCACACACTCAAAGTGAGTCTCTCTCTCTCTCTTGTTCTCTCACTCTCTGTCTCTCTTTCTCTCTCTCTGTCTCTCTCTCTCACACACACAAACACACACACACATATCCACGCTTGTGCCCCTCACTACATACTTCAAGTATCATGTTCCTTTAAGCTTGAGAAGGATAATTGTAGGCTGTTCAGATATTACTAATAGAGTTCAAGCACAGCTCTCAGAGGGAACACCTACTCGCAACACCTACCTGCTGCACGCTCACATCAAGAGTTTATTTTACTCTCACACAATACCTTTATTTGACTAATCGTGTCTATCATGTCTAGTTTTTTGTGATGCACTGCAAAACGTTTTGTAGGGAATGAATGAAAAAAAGCATAACAAGATTACAACCGAGCATCTGTTGCGATTGCATCGACCAGAATCAGGGCAATCTCGGCTGTGTGTGTTATCGTTACTGTTACTGCGTCCAAATTGCAGAACCAACTTCAGCTCCACCGCTACAGGGGGTTTTCTTCAGCCAAGCCAATTGCTAACACTGGCAGTAAAAAAAACACCATTTATATGCAATGAAGGAAGGATATTTATTGCAGGATGGAGAAATGGTTTTGAGTACAACAGAGCTTTGACAAGAATGTAAATTTAGACAAACATTTATGTATCAGTATCACAATAAAAGATACTATTGGGATCTTAATTCAGCTACGAATTACCACATGTGAGTCTTACCCTGCAGCTTGCTTTTTCTCGCTAGTAATGAAAATCGTGTTTTGGTCTTTGGGTTTTCTAACCTACAACTTAAATGCAGTCTTTTCTAATGAACCCTAAAGAAACAAGGCTTACAGAGAAGGTTTAACGAGAAGGCACTAAAAATAATGGTATTTTTACATATTCAGTAGAAGCGTGTTTGGTTTTTAAAGTACTGTAATGCTGTCCTTACTTTTACTATTAATTGAGTTTTGTTTGGAAACATTAAGACTAACTTTATAAAAAGAAGATTGTCCTTTTGGTTTTTTTTCTGTGGTATCTTGGTAGATAAAGCCAAGCGAGCTCTCTCATTGGTTAGGACTTCAGGAGCCGGATGTGTTCAGGCCTAAAATGTGTCCAACATAATTAGGGAGAGACAGAAAAATCGGCCCAATTTTGTGAGCTTTCACTTACTGTGAAAGCAAGCAGCAGCCCAATCAATGGGTTTCTGTCAGATGTTAGAGTTCTATGCCAGGACTCTTTACTAAAAAAAAACTCTAAAAGAAAGGTGAAATATATGTTAACAGCAGACAAAAGATTTTACAAGCTTCATTGGTTAAATAAAGGTGAGGTAATACAAAGAGGACAGCGATTTCCATATTATTAATGTTTATTTAAATGATCACGATATTCCATAATCTTCCTTTTTGTCTGAAGTTGTCTGAGTCACTCTTTTGGGGTGAACAAACAGACAAAGCACTGCGTGAATACATTCACTGGGGATTTTTTTTTCTCTGTTCAGACTTTAATCTTAATATTCATACTGCTCACAAACAATTCTGTGCGTGTGTGCATGCGTATGCACCTCAGAGTGGGCGCTTTTCTGGATTAAGATTGATATGTAAAATTAAAGTACATAAAGAGGATATCGTCTGAAGCCATCTGAGGCAACCGCACACGCAGACACACACACACACACACACACACACACATACACACACACACACACACACACACACACACACACACACACACACACACTGTCCTAGGAGCTGGAGCTAATACCCATTGCTCCTATATGCCATTGACTTTTGCTCTTGGTCAGTGGAACAGAAAGCAGATTAGTGTGACTGTCCACTGCGTCATGGACTGATCCACTGACTGGATTAATGTGCTGGGTAGATAGTGAGGAAATCCGCTTGAGAACCACTTCTTGGATAATGAGGACTTCATATATTCTCTGCATGTGGACTTTACATTGATATTAACCCCTAGAAACTGCAGTTATAAGCAGTATTTATACAGTAATATTTCCTCACTTCTTTGGGGAAATTAAAAAAAAATAATAATAATACACATTTTTTTTCTACCACATTTGGTAGAAGAGGAAAGGACAGTCATCCTTCATGCTTTTGTGACATTATTGTCATTTCTTGACTTAAAACAAAAAAAGTCAGGGCAGGCAGATACTCACTGAAACAAGATGTAAATCAAATGGAAGTTAAATTAAGTATGTAATTATGTAAATTATGTAATTACTTTGAAATAAAGGAGTAAAGGCTAACAGCTCATTTTTGTGGAGTGGTTCTGTTGAGGGGGATCAGCTGACCAACAACAGCGTTGTTTACTTTCTCGGTGGACTGCGTTTATTTTCACTCCTGCTTTCTGCAAAGAACCTCTGACCCTGATATTCTTTCCCTAACCATCAATGCGAAAGAGTCATGGTCGCTAGATTGCCAACACAGAGCATGGAATGTAGTCCAAGGAAAACAGAGGTGCAATAAAGCAATGGCTAGTGATTAGCCAAACTATTTGCTTGTTCATTACATATTCCATAAAGAAACAATATAAAATTTACCTGAAATGTCACTGAGAAGACAGCTTAATGACAATTTCTGTCATTTCTCCATGACAGTGATTTCCCTGAAGAGCCTCCTTTTCATTGATCTAATTGGTCATCAAATAAAAAAGCATTCATTGTGTATCCCGCCTTGGGTTTCTAGAAATGTCGTCATGCTCTGTTGTCTGTACATGGGAACTTTAAGGAATTTGAAGTATTTTCAAGGAATTTGAAAGTGAAATCAGTGCATCATTTATTCTTCTCTCCCTTTCTCTTTATCTTTCTCTCCTATTTCAGCATCTCCTCGTTTTACTCGGACGCCCACTGATCAGACGGGTGTGCAGGGGGGCGTGGCCTCCTTTGTGTGCCAGGCAACAGGAGACCCCCAGCCCAAAATCTCTTGGAGCAGAAAAGGCAAAAAAGTCACCAACCAGCGATTTGATGTAAGTACACACACACACACGCACACACACACACACACACACACAGTGGCCGTCCATATATGGTTTGTCAACTTTAATGTGTTCTCGACATCTCTCTCCCACACGCTTTCTTAGTGTCTCTCTGCCACTGTTGCTTCTACCTTGCTCAATCTCTAAATCACTTGCTCTCTCCCCCCGCTCGCTTTCTCATTTATTTATGCCTTGCTTTCTTTCTCCCTCTATTTCTCTCTTTCTTTCTCCCTCTCTCTCTCTTTCTCACACTTTGCAGGTGATTGAGTTTGAGGATGGCTCTGGCTCAGTGTTACGGGTCCAGCCCCTGCGGACTCCTCGTGATGAGGCAGTCTATGAGTGTGTGGCATCCAACGAGGCTGGAGAGATCAGTGCCTCTACCCGCCTCACTGTCCTCCGTGGTGAGATTGCCTATAATTTTGTTTACTAGAAAAGAAGTTTCATAAAAGTATGGCCTTAAGGATTCGATCCTTTGGAGCGTCACAGTTGCAAAATGAGCTTTCGAGTGTTCAGAGTTTTAAAACATGTCCAAAGAGTAAAAATAAACCTAACTGAGCAATAGCATACCATGCCTGGTCTCTTAAACATTTGGAAGACTGTCTCATAGTTCATTTTAACTGTTATAGTTTTCAGGCGATTTGTTTTATTCAGCTTTGTGCTTTTGGGGAATTTCATCATCGCAAGAGTGTACCTGTAACTATGAGATTACACAGTATAGACAAAAGTATTGAGACACACCTCCTAATTATTGAATTCAGGTGTTTCAATCATACCTATTGCACCTAGCCATGCTGTCAATGAGTTGTTCTGAAGAGCTCAGTGACTCAGTGACTTCAAGTGAGGCACTGTGATAAGATGCCACCTTTGCAATAAAACGGTTGGTGAGATTTCATCCCTGCTGGACATTCGGTATATTATTGGCAAGTGGAAGCGTTTAGGAACAACAGTAACTCAGCCACGAAATGGAAGACAGCACCTTTTGCTGTGACATAAACCATCATCTGGAAAAGTCATCCTTGTTTCTGCCACAGGTAGCCTTGTGTAAATGTTACTTTTATATCAAATTTTATGTACAGAAAAAACATTACTGCACTAGTAAGCTGAATAATAGTACAGCATTGTTTTCTTACATCATTCACATGCTGTCGCTGTAAACAAAACCTAGTATCTTCAGTAACTTTTCAGAAAAAGAATGAAGCATCATATTTTTCTTTTCTTTTTTTTTACAAAAATGGGGTCAAAGGTATTGTTGACAATTACATGTTTAGATTTTTTTGTTTGTAATCAGATATATTACTACATTGAACCTTTGGACGAAGCTTAGTAACCCCATTCTTTTTTTTTACCATGTCACAGCAAAGGGCAATTTGGCTTCAGCCTCAGTGTCTAGCCCTTCCAGTTACAGAATTGACCTTTCCTTTATTTAGAGACAAGGCCAAAGTGGGTGTATGAGAGCAAATGCTTAGTTTATATGTAGCTCTGTAAATATTTTTGGAAATTCTATTTAGAGGTCGACCGATATGGATTTTTCTAACGCAGATGCCGATATTAAGAAGTCAGGGTCAGCCTATGGCCAATATATGCTGCCAATATATATGCTTTATATATGTGCTTTTTTTGGCCAATAATTGGACAATTTCCCTCTGTTTGTGTAGTAAAATTTCACATTAATAATAACAAAGGATATACTAATAATAACACTAAATACACAAAAAAAATTAAACCCTAACTAAATATAAATATAAACACAAATAACATAAATAAAACAGTAAATGTCTAAACAATAACTAAACATTTGAACTAGTAATTTGTAAACAAAACAAAGTTTTCAAGGTACAAGCTATTCCTGAGGGAAGATAAAATTGTAAACAACAATACAAAAAGGAGAGTGCAAATAATCTTTAGTTTTAATCTTTTAATCCAGTCCCTGCGTCTTCTTCACCCCATCCCTCACTATTCCCATTGATGTACTAAACTCCAACCATCAGTATATCGGTCGACCTCTAATTCTGTTGCATACCACATATTCTCAGATAATCCAGTGATCTTTATGGATCAAAGAAGATGTGTTTTGTTTAATGACTTTGTGGGAAATAGAATGTTGTGCCATTTCTCTGCAGTTTTACTGGATAATTCTGCTGTCATTTTAAAATAATGATAACTCATGTTGTGCAGCCCTTTTCTAGTGACAACAAATAAAACAAGGTCCTTTTTCCTAGCACCAGTTATTACAAGCTTGTGCGCAGGTCTTGCACATGTCCTGTACATGTTTAATATGTGTGTGTTTGTGTGTGTGTGTGTGTGTGTGTGTGTGTGTGTGTGTATTACAGAAGACCAGCTTCCTCCTGGGTTCCCGTCCATAGATATGGGTCCTCAGCTGAAGGTGGTGGAGCGATCCCGCACTGCTACCATGCTGTGTGCGGCCAGTGGCACCCCAGATCCAGAGATCACCTGGTTTAAAGACTTCCTTCCCATCGACACATACGCTCACGGGCGTATCAAACAGTTGCGCTCAGGTAGGTCCCTGTCTGTGTGTGTTTTTATGTATTTCCAAACACTGAATGAAAATCTTTGCTGTTTTTCTTGAATCTTTTGTTTTAACCTTGCAATGTCGACAATCACGCACACAAAAAACAGACTCGTACACATGAAAGACTGAAAAGTGATCCATGTGCTGTCTCTTTTTCTGTGTTTTGATCTACAGAATCCTTTGGTAAGTCTGTTACCACAGAGGCACAACACACACACGCACTCACATGCACAGCACAACACACACACTTATTGCCACACAAACTCATACCACAGCCACTAGCACAATAAAGTGTCAGTCTTAGTAAACTGCATGGAACACAATATTTCACCTAACGACACAGTTAGCCTTGTGTCACCTGGTCATGCAATAAAGATTACACAAACACGCACACACACACCATTTAAAACTCACTCCCAATCATGTAGAGATAGTCATCTCACCCGAGTGCTGCCCCTTTAACATGTGGAAATTAACCTGTGCCACTTTCACTCAGCCTCTCTCACTCTCCCTCACTCCCTCGATCTCGCTCACTCAGTGCCCTTTGCCATTGGAATAGCTACATCTCTGTTCTCTCTCTATCTTGTGCTCTCTCACTTTCTTTTTCTGTAGTTAAAATTATACTCTTTCTCTTTCTCTTTTATTCTTATACTCCCTCCCATTCTTATACTCACTCTCCCTCTTTTATTCTTATACTCTCTCTCTTTCTCTCTCTCTCTCTTGCTGAACAATTTTTGCTGCTCTTCTAATGTCGAATATTCGAATATTCAAGCGGATTCTCTCCCAAAACCCTGGCTTTCTTGTTTCCCCTCCCCCTCTGTGGATGTGAATCTGCCTGTCTTGAGTGTTAACACTGCTGGGAATCTCGAGAGAGCACTCTTATGGTTTCTTTTTTATTTTGCTTGGTTCGGTTGAGCAACTTCTTACGGAACTGAAAGACTGTTAACTAATACAGACCCATTTAGCACTTAAGACATGAAGAATTACATGCCCTCTCTCTATCTCTTCTATTTCTCTCTCTCTCTCTGTGTTTCTCTCTCTTACTACCTGTCTCTCTCTCTCTCTCTCTCTCTCTTTATCTTCCTCTGTCTGCTTCTCTGTCTGTCTGTCTCTTTCTCTCTCTTCTTTCTTTCTCTCTCTCTCTCGCTGCACTAACTCTTTTCTTTAATCTCTCATCTGCTTTCATTCTCACCCATCCAGGGGGTACACCAATCAGAGGTAAGAGTCTAAAGCTAACCATGTCATTCAACCAACCCATCACTATCGCATTATATTACATGCCATCTCTCTCTCTCTCTCTCTCTCTCTCTTTCTCTCTCT
>JBBJLR010000087.1:5443841-5468418 GCA_037577145.1 Brachypetersius gabonensis | reverse complement strand
TCTCTCTCTCTCTCTCTCTCTCTCTCTCTCTCTCTCTCTCTCTCTCTCTCTCTCTCTCTCTCTATCTATCTATCTATATATCTATCTCTATTTCTCTCTCACTCTCTCTCTGACTTACATCTTTCTGTCCTCACCATCTGCTCATCTCACTTATTTTCCGATGATTAACCCTGTCATTTTTAGGGATTATATTTATCATGCTGGCCACGGCTGTATAATCATGATAAATCTACTTCCTTCTTGTAGTTGAAGACATGCTCACACAATGTGGTTGTGTGTGTTTTGGTTTTTTTTTGTAATTCTTTCAATTGATAAATTTCCTCATTCACTACATTAGGTTTTATATTAGTCAGAATTTATTTTTTTATATATTAACATGCACATTTTCTAAATCTGTCTGTTTTAACACAGTTTAGTTTACTCGATTCTGCTTCTTGTTATAAAATGTTTAAAAGGTATTTGATTGATAAAAAATCTCCAAAAAAAAAAATTCTGTTTTTTTTTTTACCACTCTCCTGATCCATCTATGGATCTATCTATCTGTCTTATCTCTTTTATTCTGTAATGAAACTGCATTTCACTTTCCAGCAAGATCCCTCTTGGACACTAATGAAGCATCTTTTTGAATCCTTAAGGTGAACATATATTGATTCAACGTGATCTTTCAAGAAGGTTTTTTTTCCCCCTCTCTCTCTCTTTGTGCCTTTTGCTGACCATGATTATCATTTTTCATTAACTTTTTCTTTTTCTGGCTACTGAGTCAACCAGTGGAAAGAGCTGACTCCCATTTTGAAGGATTTCAATGCAGTATCGCCCTTTTACTGCCAGTACATTTCTTTTGCATTTTCGATAATCATTTAGAAGGCAAGGCTTTTGTTGGATCTGTCTTGCTGAGTTGTTGATTGTGAAGGTCCACTAAAGTTGAAGTCCCTCAGAAAGCTCTAATGGAACGACAGAACACCCTTTTTCTCATTCTGTGGCATTAATGTTATATTGATCCACTCGGCTAGTCTGATAAAGCACCCTCACCTGTTTTCATGCCAGAATGAGGCAGGAGGATGTGCAAGTCGAACATGACCCCAATAGAACAGGTTGAATTAATATTGATCATGCCTTTGGGTGTGTATTTTGAAAAAAAAAATTCTCCTGTGTGTTTGTGTAACTGTGTGTGTGTGTGTATAGGTGCTCTACAGATTGATCGGAGTGAGGAAACCGATCAAGGGAAATATGAATGCGTTGCTACAAACAGTGATGGAACGCGCTACTCAACACCTGCCAATCTCTACGTCAGAGGTGTGTCCATGAGCAATGTGCAGAGAAGTAGCCTATTATAACAGTAGCTGCAGTAGTTTTCCTATATTTTGCTCTCCTTCTCACTTGTAGATAGTACATTCTAATCCGAGTTATTTTTCTCTTTCCCTCGATGTTATCTTTTCTCTATTTTCCCTTTATACCACTTCATCTTCTGCTCTTCAGAACTAAGAGATGGTAAGTGTTCTCCCCACTTTACCAACCTTGATCTTAGACGCTTAATCTCAACCTTTTATACTAATATGGTTTCATTTAGAATGCACTACTGTATATAACAGAATCCCAATACCACAGATTCAATATATGCCTGGGCCAATTACCAATAACACCTTGATGATCAGTCTGTGATACTATTCTTTATTGCATGTTTTTTCATTAATTGTTTTACATTATATTGATATTCTACTTTATTCAACATGCGAATATATGTGGATTTGATTATCTGTCTACAACAGCTAACAATGTTTATGATCATCAACCAACCAGGAACCTGCTAAAAGGATATAAAATAATGTCACACTGGGAAAACTGGAAAAAATGTGAATAATAATAATGTGCTATAAAGGTTCATGCAAAAGAGCCCTGCATACAATTTGTTTTGCTCTAGTTTTGACATTCAAACATAAGCTGAGTGTATCACTTAGTTTGCAACTGCATAGCTGAGATAAACCTAGAGATAATAGGTTCATCTGATTCATGTAAGATATAAAATGTCATCTCTATTAATCTTTACAGTTAACAGCATATCAAATATTGGAATGGTTTGTGCGGTTTGTTAAAATAGCTAAATGACAACATCACTAAACAAGGACTGAATTACCTCCATATCATTGTTAATTTCTTGGTCAACAGAAATGTCATCTGTTTCTGCATCTGAAAGAGGCTATTTTAGCACTTATATGTGAATGCTGTGTGTCTTTTTTTAACATTCATTGCAAAGAAGGGTGTATAAATGCATAACACCATTGTATTTTGATTTAATACATAAGGAACTAAAATATAGGTTGTGATAGAGGTAATACAGCTGTTGGTAGCTGTAGGGTTGTGAGAATTGTGAGAATCTAACCATTATTTACATAAATAATTGAATGGAATATTTATTTGTGTAAAAATATTTGTTTAAACATTAATCATACCCTGAGTAATCCTATTTTGCATAATCTCCCATGCCCATACAGTTTGTCTGCATCTTCTGTTTCAACATGCAGCCTACAAACCCTGACTCAGTCTTCTAATCAGTCACGGTTTCCCTTGATCACACATCTAATCTAATCTAACGCTGTTAGCTTTTGTGTTGGTTGAGATAATGATAGTCTGTCTTTGCTTTGACAGTGCGTCGGGTCCCTCCTCGCTTCTCTGTTCCACCGATGGATTATGAAATTATGCCAGGGGGTGGAGTGAACATCACATGCCAGGCAGTAGGTGTGCCCATGCCTTACGTGAAGTGGATGCTGGGTACTGAAGACTTGACCCCAGAGGATGACATGCCCATTGGAAAGAACGTCCTGGAGCTCACAGACGTGCGTCAGTCAGCCAACTACACCTGCGTGGCCATGTCGACTCTTGGAGTTATTGAAACTGTTGCACAGATCACTGTCAAAGGCAAGTTTACCATTCAGAGTGACTGTAGAAATAGTGTAGAAAATGTATATGAAAAATGTATATAGAAAAAATATATTCAGTAATCCCCTGCTTTTCGCAGGGGTTATGTTCCAAGAGCACCCGTGTATAGTGAAAAAACATGTTGTGTTTCGGTACAAAAGAAAAATTATAGTGTAAACCCTAAATATGCCCCCAAATCTCTTGAAAATTGCAGTGATCCTCATTTTAATGCACAATTTGTATTTATTTGATGAGGTGAACATATTTGAAAAAATTAGTTTTTTTTCTCCTCAATATATTTAATTAAGCACCTTGTAAGTAACTGTACGTTATTGTGTTCTTTATAGAGGCTTTTTAATTATTTTCTTTCAGAAAATCAACAAAACATTATTTACTAAGAAGTGCACCTACTTTGATAAATGATTTTAATTTAAGAGTAATAAAATAAAAAAAACAAAATGCTTACTAAAGAAGGCTATTTGTTTACAAATGCCCTCTCTGTTTCTCTATCTCTGAACATCTCTCCTCTCTCCAGCTCTGCCAAGCCCTCCGGGAGCTCCAGTAGTAATGGAGCGCTCTGCCACTAGTATTACCCTGATGTGGGACAGTGGGAACCCACTTCCGGTTTCTTATTACATCATTCAGCACCGCCCCACCTCTTCCCGGGACCCATTCAAAGAGATTGATGCTGTGGCAACAACTCGCTACAGTGTCGGGGGACTCAGTCCCTACTCACATTACCAGTTCCGAGTGATAGCTGTGAATTCGATTGGCCGTGGCCCCCCCAGTCCAACAGTTGAGGCTCGGACGGCGGAGCAAGCTCCTAGTTCTCCACCGCGAAGGGTCAGAGGTCGCATGCTTAGCGTCTCAACGGCAATGGTGCAGTGGGAGGAGCCAGAGGAGGCGAATGGTCAGGTGGTTGGATACAGGGTGTATTACACATCGGATTCCTCGCTGCCCGTTAGCCAGTGGGAGAAGGAGATGGTCCGTGGGGTGAATTTCTTAACCATACAGGACCTGACACCAAACAAGACCTATTACATCAGAGTCCTGGCTTTTACTGCAGTGGGAGATGGGCCGCTCTCCAGTGACCTGCACATCATTGCCAAAACAGGAGGTGGGTCAGATTGGGCCTGTGTGGGTGTGTGTGAGAAGATAATCCTCTGCATCATCTTTGTTGCAGCTCTTCGGTTGTCATAATCTCATGGCCATTGTCACAACATTTTTTAACTTTTGTCACAGACCCCAGGTCAGGATTTTCTTAGCTGATGCGCAGTCCATAAGTAAATGGCCAGTTATGCATTTTTTCTTGTTTTGGCTCTGTTGCCCCAAAGGAAAACGAAATATATTCCAAAATGTTAACAGAATACCTTGAAATACCATTTCCACATGATATTCTTTTATGTTTATGTTTGTGGCAACTGTTTATGTTGCTATTTGAATGCACGTTTTAAGTTCATTGTATACTCATATGCAGCTCTTACCCGTCAAGACATGGATTCCACAAGCTCTCTGAGGTTGTGTTGTAGTACCTGGCACCAAGATACTAGCTGATGTAAGGTGGGGCCTCTTTGGCTCAGACTAGTTTGTTCAACACATCCCACAGAGACTTTGTCATGGTCCTCAAAGGTCTGTCGCTCCCATGTGCAGCAAGCCACAAGGTTCTGTGTGTGCTGACACATTTCTATCAATGCCAGTATAGTAGGCCATAATAATCATTAAGAAAGAAAGTAATTAGAGACATTCCAAAAGACATATCAAAATCAGACATTGTGAAGAAGAAAAAACACGCGGGTCAGCTTAACTACAGCAAAACAATCTGGAAGATCTCATTCAATAGATGCCCTATGATTACTTTCAAGAATATTGTTGAACAGAGCAAGAATAATATCCAGGATGTAGGATGGAGAGATGTGAGCTGGCAAGATAGCCACAACTTTCAAACCTCTGGTAAGCCACAAAAAGAGAAGCATTTTGCTAATATCTTTAGTTAAAGTCTTATTGATAAAATGAAGATTTTTTTTCAAAGTGTGAAGAAAAAAAAGAAACCACCCATGGTCCCAAATGTATCATCTTACCGTTGAAAACAAGATAATGATATGACTGCCAGTGGCAGGATTAACCATAAAGAAGCTTCTTAAAGGCTAGGATCTAGCCAAACATGTCAAAACCCAGTGGACGTCTCAAAAAAACAGTTGACCTTGCAGCAGGAAAGTCGCTCCAGACATTAAAGCAGCCAGGTTTTAAAAGAGGAATATTCTTGACTGGTCAGAAAATGGGTTTTAGTTGATAAAATTTAAAATCATCCCTATTAAATACAAAATACATGTAGAATAGAATCACCAGGGAAGATACCCAGTGTCTGATGATGTCTGAGTGGTGGCTTTAAGCAGTCATTGATTGCAAATTCAGACTGTGTTACAAGTTAATACTATGTTAAATTGAATATGAATTGGAAATCATAAGATATTATTATTTTGAAATAGGATGCATTTCTGAGTGAAAGATGTTATCAGGGAGGGTCTTAATTTAATTACCATGTAATTATCTAATAAGGTAAAAGGATCCATTTGGATTTAAGTATGACTTTTGTTGGTCTAGTTGCTTGATGATAAAGAAGGTTATGTTCAATGTAGATGTAAGCACCTCTGAATTAAAGCTGACTGTACTTAAACATTTTAATTTTAGATGCACTATATAGAAGCTCGGAGCCAACACAAGAAAAATTGTTTTAGTTAGAACTTCCATGTACCCCTGCCCTAAGACGAATGTGTGGGTTTGTATGTAAGCTGCCGCTAGCTTTATCTGAAGCCATTGTGTTAAACAGTACGTAGGATCATTTCTCTGCCCGTCTGCACTTCACAGTTCCTTCCCAGCCCACTGAGCTGAAGGCGGAGGTGAAGTCAGAGACGAGTGTTCTGCTGTCTTGGTTTCCTCCGGCTCACAGTGGCACTGATGCCATCATTGGATATGAACTCATATTCAGACTAGGAGACCAACCAGAACAGGTGAACTGTACACATATACATATGCAGCATCTACAGTGTTTATGTGCACATTTGCACACATACACACTCTGTTCTGTATTGATGCTGAATGTTAATCCCATTCACCCACAGAAAATCACCTTTGAGCCAAACTCCAGTTACCTGCTGAAGAATCTGAAGCCGTTCTCCACCTACACCTTCCAGTTAGCAGCGAGGAGTAAACACGGTGTGGGGGCTTTCACCGGCGAGATCACCATACAGACTCCTCAAACACGTATGTACATTTGTCTCTCTCACACACATTCCTCATACACAGGTGCATATACAAACTGACCATGTGCTCACAGTCCATCAGTATAGAATCAGTAATGTCTGGCTCACACTACAGGACTTTTACCCCCTCTCATAATTACATGTCACTCTCTTGTTCGTACTTTCTGTAATTCAAGCCTCCACATTACAAGATCACATAGATTACATTGTTGAAGAGTCCTGAGCAAGGTCCTGTTTAAATTTATAGCATTAACATTTGCAGGATCTCATTTACAGCATTTGGCAGACACTCTTATCCAGAATTACGTACATGGGTGCTTTGTAGTCCACAAGAAAAAAATTCCCTCACACTGGTAAGGCTAGACCTAAAATAAAGAGCTGCTAGTATACTAAGATTCTTTCAGAGATAGGACTAGTACTCCAGCAGGGCCCTATCAGATCACACACAACATATGGGATTTGTTTGTTTGTTTTTAAGTTTGTTTTAAGTAAACTTAATTTGAGCAGCTACAGAAAAATGTGGTTTGCTGTAGTGTGGGACCAGATGTGCTGCTGCATTCTAATTCATCTGTAGACGTCTTGTTGTCTTCAGAGGAAGGCCAGTCAGGAGCGAAACTTGTTAGTTTGTGAGTGAGATGACAGATGAGTACACAAAGGAGATTGGTAATGTGAGAATACAATGCTCTTCATCTAAGAGAACACCTAGAGTTCATGCTTTTGATGTGGGAGTGATAACATTTCCAAAAGTGATGACCAGGTCAGGTCTTGGGGATGCATCCCCCTGGATACATACAAACTCTGTTTTGCAAGGATTTAGCTTCAGATTATGGAAATGTCATTTAGAGGTACTGAGATCTGAGAGGAAAGGAGAAGATTGTCAACAACAGTGGTAGGAGAAACCATGTGAAGATATAATATCACCAAGAGAGTGAGTATTTAAGCAAAAGAGAAGAGGGTAAGCATTGAGACTTGAAAAACACCAGCGGTTAGTCTATAGACATGAATCCTTTCTATAATACTGGGTGACTGCAACCCTCAAGGATCAATTGCCAAACAGAACCAGTGATTCCAAGTTGGGTAAATGAAACTAGGATCTGATGGTTCACTGTATCAAAATTAAAACTATAAGAATTAAAACTGATCATAGTTTAGCTGTTTTGGCTGCATGAAGCTTATCAGTGCCAGCTAAAAGTGCAGTTTCTTTTGAGTGTGCTGCTTTGAATCGAAACTGCTTTGGGTCATGAAGCCTATTTTGTGATAAAAAGTAGGTTGAGTGGGTTATATGCAGCATGCTCCAGAACCTTGGAGAGGAAGTAGAGAAGAGATATCAGTTTATATCAGTAATGGTGCGCATGGTCTTTTTTTAAATTGGTCTGACTAAGGCTGATTTAAAGGCTGTTGGAACATGGCCTGTTTCCATGGAGCCATTTATTATATGAGCAATAGTGTGGGTCAGAGTGATCAGAGGTGTCGGTGATGGGATTGGATCAAGGGGTTATGTGGAGGGTTGCAGTATGTCAGGAGCTGAAAAACTTCATCCGTATAAAGCAGGGTAAGCAAGTAAGTGGAGGGTGGTCAGTAGGTTGAGAGCAGGACAGAGGTGTGAAGACCGCAGGGAAGGATTGTCTGATCTTTCATCAAAGATGGTTTGGAGCCAGAGGTTTAAGAGGAAAAAAAATATGGCAAAGAGTTTATGGGGGTTGGATGCCAAGTCTCAGCAGATATTCTTGATAGAAGAGAACGTTATGAGAGCAGAGCAGATTGTGATAGTATAGTGGATGAAAGACCAGGTGGAGAAAAAAGCAAGCACTGTAGCAAACAGTTGATAAGTCAACGGTAGACTGGTTGGGGTAGATCTGGAAGTAAACAACAAAAGATGATGGCTGGAGAGATGGGTTGCCAGCATGTTAAGTGCAGGAGTGGCTCTTCTGAAAACAAGGTCAAAGACATTACCCAGATTACATTACCCAGGTTGGAAGAGATTTGCTGAGGTAGAGCGCAAAATATGACAGAAGGTTGAAGAGGCTTGTCATTTGGTTGAAGGCACCAAGAAGCATCTGTGGAATCAGTGTCAGGGAATGAAATTAGGAGGATGTCCAGTTCTTCAGTGATCTGAAGTCTGGTTGGAGGAGCAACACAAGGGAATTCAAAAGATAAAATATTGAGGTGTGAACAGTAAAGAGGTGTGAAGTGCAAGTTGTAGGAGCTGCAGTCCTGCACCCCCTCTTCTTCCAGTCCTGCGAAGGGAGTGCGAGAAAGCAAAATGGAAGGGGAGAGCTGCTGGTGTTGTCAGTGTAATCCAGAGTGAAGAAAATGAGTGAAAAGATGCCAGACCAGAGATAAAATCAGTCTACAGAAGATTGACGGTCCCTTAGTCCACCATGAATCAAATTGAAAAAGGATGCAAAAGGTTTACTGCCCTTCTGCTGGGGAGCACGTCTTTTGGTCACGGTACAGCTATTGGAAAACTGTGCATAATAAAAACAGGTAAAAACACAAAAAACAAAGTTTAGCTCTTTTTAGCTTAGTTAGAAAAATAGAGACACAAGAAAATACAAATTTTCTGCTAACTGCTAACATTACAATGTGTAGCTACATGTAGTACCTGTTGGACCCACCCAGCAATTCACAGCCAGTCAATTCAGACAAGGTGAAAGCAGTTCAATGTTGCTGCACAGCATAACATACCCATAAGATAATTTAACAATTGTCAGGAGGGTGAATTTGTCCCCAAATCCTGATTATTCTGTAGTGTGGGCCAAGCATTTGACAGCAAGTTGGTCAGCTTGCTGTCATCTTCAGTATGTCCAGAAATATGACCTCTTAAAAATGTTTTTTTAAACACACGTTGAAATAGTCATATGTCTATTCAAACCTAATTTTGCAATAATGAGGTAAAATCTAAAACAATATTGAAAAGGTATGGACAGCGCTTGAAGAGAGCAGACAAAGCACTAGGGTTGTTACTATAATGCCTCTTGTAGTGTAAGTTAATGGTAATGTCCCTTTGTGGTAGATGATCCAGTGTCTTTATGGTAGATGACTCATGCAGTGACATTGTGGACAAGGTTGTATGTACATCATCTAATGTTCACCTGGGCTCCTGAACTCTTCTTTGTACAGCTTTTAGTCAGTGCATAAGCTAAACTTAGGTGAAATGTTGGGAGATGGATCTGTCTAATTTCAGTGTAACTTCTCCCAGACAGTCCTCTTGTGGCTTTTGAGAGGTGTATTGATCTTGCTGTCATCTGAAGTTAAGGTCAGACTATCCCAAATCACTCATCTTTAGTTGCGACAGTAGCAGAGGATGAGGCAGTTCACTTGTTGAAATATGAAAAGAATAGCTTGTAACTCTCAAGCTGCTGGTTGTATTATGATGTCCTACCCTTCAAAAAATGAACCAGTTGCCTTGCTGGTAAAGCCACACACTGCGGTCATTGAGACAGTCCAGACTGGTGTTTGACTACTTTGCTGCTAAAATCTTTAGATAATTTCTGTAGAAGATACTTCTATCAGAGGTTGGTATTATCTCATCTTTTCTACCCCTCATCACAGAGATATACACATAGTGTGAACGTCTGCTATTGATTCAATTCAGTACCCTTACTGCTATAGGAAAAAAATTATTTAATATTTGGTATCGAAATACTGATTTTTTTTTTTTTACATTTTTATCTATAACTTGTGTAATTCTAGAACATGGGTTTTAGCACACCTCTTACAATTCAGTAGACCCCGAAATTTGCAGTGGTTACGTTCCAAGATCACCCACAATTTGTGAAACACTGCGAATTTGTGATGTGCCTCTAAATGACTATAATATATTTGTATAGTGTAAACCCTAAATATGCCACCAGATATGCTCACAAAACACTTAAATTTCATTTGAAGCTCAGCTTAATACATTACCCTGAGAGAAAATGTAATGGTAAACCTGTATTTGTACTGTACAGTGTACACTGTAAAATACCACAGTGCTAGAATGTAAAATACCGATGTTACCCCTGTATATACGGTAATAAAAATACAGTAAAATGAATGGGTACACGTGGGAAACTGTTATGATCTGGGACTGCTAGACTGCATCTGCCGGAGATGCGTCACAGGGCAGTGGCCAATATACGGTTCCTTGGTGTTCTCTCAACAGTTATATTTATGTTAAAAAATTTGTCAATTATATATATTTTTAACAATTTAGCACTAAAATGCATGAAACATTATAAATTGCCATGAAAAAGGCCAAAAAAATATTGCGGAGGATATTTGCGGTTTCTGCAAATTTGGGCTGGGTTTCCACGGCCAATTATTAGTTCGGTTCTAAGAAGAAATACATTCATGACTGAGACGGCGAACTCTGAATTGCGACTTTGTGGGGGTCAACTGTACTGCATAGGTGATGGTGCAAAATGGCACTCTTTTGGGTTGGGTTAAGTGGTAGTTTGTGATATTACATACTCTCAGTATATTGGGATCACAGAAATGTAGTTTTTTGTTGTTATATCCTTATTGCTTATATGTCATAAAAGAGAAAACTGTTCTTCGCATCATTGGTTATACTGTCTAAGTAAATGACTAAACAAAGATATATTTGCTGACAGGTATTTTTAATAACAGTTTGGAATTGTAACAGAGGAATATGTTCAGACTTATAGAGGTTCCAGTGTTAGCTCTGATTTCTGTTAAAACTACTCTGCGGTTGCTGAAAGATTGCTGGTGAGTCACATATGAAGCCACAGAAGAGAACAGAAAACTCATTGATATGAGCGTGATGTTTACCCAAGTAGGTAGCAAAGCACTGTTCTGGGTCATTGGTGGAGATTCTGTCTTATTAATATCTTTCTGCCAGGCTAGGTTATATAGAAACAAGTGACAAATGACACACAATTACAGAGCAAGTGTGAGTCAGATAAAATCTGAAAAAAGAAATCGGTCCATTACGTACATGCAGAAAAGATCAACTTAAAGCTAAAGGAGTATGAGAGAGAGCTAAAGGTGAGTTTAATGTTAAATGTATGTGTGTTTGTCCCTTTCTGTTCACAGTGCACAGACATGAATCCATTAATAGGTTTGACATGCTCTCAGTGTTAAGTGTGAAATTTCTTTACTTTTTTGTAGTCAGTTTTGACATGTCTGTGCAAATGTCTTGACACATTATACACGTGTCTGTTTTTTTCATTGTTTGCTCGTTTTGTCTTTCCTGTCTTGTTTTTTTTTATTATTTTTTATCTGACATTTCCTTTCATCGTCCTGCTCTCACTCCTCACTCTTTAAAAACTAACCACTAACACCTCAAAACACACGATTAAAACCCGACCACCCTGCTAATTGTCCAATCAGAACCCATCCCCCCTCCTCAGGAAGTGGCATGCACAAGCCCCTCCTCCAACAGCCTGTTGATAACCTGGTCTCCGCCCCCTGTGTTTGGGGATGCTGGGATCGTAATGGGTTACTCCATCCGATACGCGGCCACGGAACGTGAAAAAGACCAGGTGCAGCACGTAATGAACATACCGGCAGACTGTTTCCGCTATCGGATCGAGGGCTTAAGGAAGTGGACTCTCTACTCGGTGACCGTCGCCGCCCACACAGAGATGGGCCAGGGACCCGAGAGCCTGCCGCTGTTGATCCGTACTCAGGAGGACGGTACGTCTCCACTGAAGCTGATTTAAATCCCACAGCCTTCTTTTGTGACCAAACAACCTTTCGTCTCTTCCCAAACTTCTGAATCCTGAATTTTCCCTCAGTCACAGTTCTTAAATATTTTCCTTTTTACATTTTACTACAGTGGATGACAGGAGCATAACCTAAGCTGTGTTTTCCAGACTCTGTGGATTCCTCATGTGCTTGTGGAAGTTTAACCTGTTGAATTTTTTAACAAGCACCACTTCCCCATTTCTTCCAACCTCCTACCCTCTTTTTGGGAGACGTTTTTGAACCTTAACCCGATTGTCGACCTCAGCCTTCCCTCAACCTTCCCCCTTTGGTGACTTGGAAGGTGTGATGTGACCTCACGTGTCCCCACACTGCCCCTGCAGTGCCTGGTGCGCCGCCTCGGGGTGTTGATGTGGTGGTCCTAAACTCTACCTCTGCTAGAGTGTCATGGAGACCGCCGATTGCTGAGCGACACAATGGCAAGATCCGTGGCTACCAGGTGACATACATAAGACGTGCGTCTGGAGAGAGAACGGGTTCTCCAAGAATCAAAGAGCTCCTGCTGAGAGATTCTCAGGTATGGCAACCCCCACACATACACATACACATACACACACCTGTCAGACTACACATAGTGCTACAGAGAGTGAGGTATTCCCTTGGATTCAGTCAAGCAGATACTTTATTCAGATATTTTATTTAATAGGTATTTTATTCATGTTGCTCATATATGCATATATTTGAAAATTATGCATTTTCAATGGACATGCAATTGTAATAAGGATCAGTTTTTGTCCCAGCTGACTGTGAATTCAAGGGCACATTAAATAGATTTTATGTGCATTTCACAAAATGCATTTCAGCGTAAGCAGAATACTAACTAGTGAATTAATCTTAACACAATGTAACTTACTAGTGAAGCCAAGCATATATTTGAAGATCATAGAGAATGTGTGTTGACTTTTTTAAAAACGTTTTCCTCTCTTAAACCTGACACAAGGACCAGTTAATGACAAAAATAACATATCAAACTTTATCTTAGTATAATCAGTCAATACATTTAATAAACATTTAATGTTGTATTATTTCTAAATGGAATAAAACTCTACTATTTTAACTCACATTGTACAAATAGTTTAATAGTGTTTGTTAAATATTAAAGTTGTTACTTGCTGTTGTCAGTGGGAGAAACAAAAAATACAACACAAAGGCTGTTATTTTAATAAATCATTTTCATGTTCATAAGCGCTGGCAGCTGGTTGAAGGACTTAACCAAGCTAATGGCAGTAAAATGTACATTGAACCTTCAGATAAAATCAGCTTTAGACTCCATTACCCTTTTATTGCTTTATTAGCCTGGTGTGATAGAGATAATGATAAAAAGTGGAAAAACACAGGTCTCAGTAAACCCTGCCTGTAACTACAGTTAATATAAAATGCAATAGTAGTAATCAGTAGTCTTTGATAACCATCCTTTTATTATAAACTCTTTTTGAAATATGAAAGGAAAGCTGTTTTGGCCACCATTAATAATCTTTCTTCTGATTTAACTTCAAATCTAGCTGCACAATGAATCAGCTCAATATGTGAGTACAATTATTGTGCATTTCCATATTCTAACATCAGATCTTATTTTTAATATGCTTACTTATCATTGTCATGACAAAATCTTGTAGCAAATTTCTCAAGCAAAAGAAATAGTAACAGTGTTGGTACCTTGTACCTCTTCAACACAAAATACTATTACGGTTATTAGTATTAGCCTCTAGAATTATTAAATGCAGAGGAACTGCACAGGGTCGTGACTACCCAAAGGTTTTCTCATGACAATGGTGTAATGTGTTGCACCATGCAGGAGGAAACAACACTCTGTGTGTTTGTGTGTGTGTGTGCGTGCGCAAATTCAGGAGCTCATTCTGTCAGATCTGTGGCCAAACACCGAATACACTTTGGCAGTGGCAGCGTTCACTTCCAAAGGTGATGGAACCCGTAGCAAAGCCATCGTCATCCGAACTAAACCAGCATGTATGTATTTTAAAGTGTATGAACATTAGTGGGGTTTTTTTGTTGATGTTTTTTGTTTTTTTGTGGGGTTAATATAACCAAACAGAGAGGGATTTTGCTTTACTTTGGTGCATTTAGTTAAATATTTTGCTGGCTATCAGCTTTAGTCCTCAAAATAACATTAATCATGAACATTTTGATTCCAGCCTTGTGTGTCTGGGGTAAATGGAAAACTGTAGATTTGGTTTGTCGAGTTGTTTCTTTAAGAAACACAGAAGTTCAGCTGTGGTTCATTCACTTCAATTTAAGTGCAATTCTAAAATGATATAATTAATATTCAAATGAATAATTTGTTAAATAGGGTTTGTACTATCATTGCGTGATTGTGAATACCAGCAATGTGACAATCAACCGAGTCTAAAAGATCATAATAAGCATTTCTCTCTCTCTCCATCTCTTGGTGTGATGCTTTCTGAATGGACATGATGTTCCTCCCTCCCCTCCATCACTCAGCATGATACTAACCATGTAATCGCTAATCTTATTAGCTCACATATGGACAACAGCCATGATTATATTGGGAAGTACATTGTGTTAAAAAAGAAATTAATTATTTATTAATGCGACACAAGGCTAAATGCACAGTTTAATAAAATAAAAATTCCAAATAAATCATCTTATCCTCTATGACATAAATGCAGTGTCATTTGAAACCACAGACGAATCCACACTTTCAAAAGTAACTATTATAAATGACGTCATATAATGCTACAGTTAACATCTACTGAGTGCGGACTGAAGCAGTACTTTTTGTAAAACTTAAACTTGACTGTAAATGTGTTTTACAGTATTTCTCACGTTATCTCCACAGTGCCAGATGCTCCAGCATTGACATTCAGTACTACATCAGTCAGCACTGTGCTGTTAAGTTGGTCAATGCCAAATGCAGGCCTCTCACCTGTCCTGGGCTTTCGGCTGTCATACGTTCGGGCTGAGAACCTTTCCGACTCCTTCACAGAAGTGGAGCTTAGGGAAAATGAGTGGAACTACACAGTCTCATCCCTGAGCGCTGGGGGCCTCTACCTCTTCCACCTGGCTGCTCGTGGGGCCTGGGGTTACGGCCCATCCGCAGAAGTTACTGTAGCGATGCCAGAGGACGCAGCCACCACAGCAAGCATAACAGCTGTGAGCTCGGAATCAGCGCAAACACATGGCTTTCTGCTCAACCTAACAGCTGGCAGTGTAGGTTCAACATCTCTCACCCTGCGCTGGGAAGAGCCCAGATCTATCGACCCAATTCAGGGTTACCGCGTGTGGTACGCGCTCACCTACAGTAACGGGACGGACATTGCCATGGAAACGGAGGTGGTGGAACCAGCTGTGGTTCTTACAGGGCTGAAGGCAGACACTGAGTATGTGGTCAGAGTGTGTGTGGTAAACGACGACGGCCCAGGGCCCTATAGTCCCCCTTTATATACTAGAACACAGCCACTCGAAGAAGGTAGGACACATCCAGATTTACACACTCGCACACAGCACATCTAAGCCCTTTCCCCCTAATCATGTACAGAGTTGTCTGTATGTCTGTCAGTCTCTCTGTCTGTCTGTTTGTCTGCCTGTTTGTGTTTTTTATCCTTGAAATGTTGGTCCCCGTGTTTTTTATCTTTCATTACATGTATTTATTTACTTGTTTTTGGTGAAGTTCACGAATGCCCTGTTCCAAGGTGAGGCAACAGAGCGTAGGTGTACTAAAAAGAATGACATCTACTGAATAAATGCAGAATCTGAAATGGGTGTTTAGGCTTGTGATGTTCCGTATACAGTTTAAGTATATGTAGTAGGTAAGATAATCTCTTAATGGTTGTGTAGAATACTATCCTTTGGGGGCTGAAAGCAGACAACAGTAAACCAACGTTGGGTATGTACTGGGTAGGTTTCCAAGTGTAATTTTACAGCATGAGTTTTAGCGCCTAACATGAAAGTCACATGTCCGATGAAAATTCCAGATGTTTGCTTTTGCCGGCCCCCTGTGATGTGCTTCTTAAAGCCATCACTAATGTATTTACTCCAGCTCCAGTATGTGACTGAATAGTGTTGATGTGTAGTGAGGTTTTATGTTTTGCTTTGTTACAGTGTTTGCAGTGAACTTCCGTGTGAAAGCAGCTTTCAAGAGTTCAGCACTTCTAGCCTGGGAGCCACGAACATCCCAAAATAAAGCCCACACTTTCATTGTAAGTGTTCTCAGTGGGTTGGTGATGGTTGTAATGACAGTACTTGCAATAAGAGAATTTAATTATTAGTGCCTTTCATCCATGGATGCGAATGTTTGTAAATAAAGATAATAAAAAGTTAAATATACCAACAAACAGAAGTACTAAGAAATACAGTAACATACAAAAGAACAGAACTCACACTTAAGTTGTCAAATGTATAATGTGTAAAGACGAAATTATGTGATTAATTTATAATGTGACATTACAGCGGTGCCTAAATGTATGTGAACCCTTTCGAATTTTCGATAATGGTTTTGGAATGGCCAGGTCAAAGCCACCTTTACTCAAAAGAAGTAGAAATGTTTTGAAAGAATATAAAACAGTTCATATGAGAAAAACCCACCAACACCAGAAACATGTAGTTACAGTTATTTGTACAAGGGGGTCACACCAAATACTGAAAGCAAAGACTGACATACTCTTTCCATAGATATGCAACACATAAAATATAATATTTGTCTATTTGTTTGGGTTTTTAAGACTTGTGAAAATCAGATTATAATTAGATCATATTTATTTAGAAATATTGTGAATTATAAATGGTTCACACACTTCGCAATAGCTTTTTTATCATTTTCATGACTTCTCTGTCCTCTTTCAGATCACCTATGGGGATGGCCAGACCGCAGAGGTGGATGGTAGACTTGGTCATAAGCTGATCACTAAACTGAAGCCCCAGTCGCTCTACACCTTCCTCTTAACCAACAAAGCTGATGGCACTGGAGGTCTCCAGCACCGTGCAGAAGCCATGACCGCTCCAAACTTGCTGCCCAGCAAGCCCCAGCTCCTGGAAAAGACCAGCGCCCAGAGCATAGCCACACTGCAGCTGCCTGCTGTGCAGGGGCAAGCTAATGTCAGGTTAGCTTTAGTCTGGAAGACACATACCAAAAAACATGTATCATGCTTTCTTTTTCAGGTATTTGGTTTGGTACTAAAACACTAGCTAAGTAAAAATAACATGCTTTCAACAGTGAGCATGCTTGTTTTTTTGGCCTGTAGAAGTTAGTGTTTGTACTTATTATGGTATTGTTTATTTTTTTACCAGAGGTTTCTACATTGTCGTTGTACCACTGAAAAGGCAAAGAGGGGGAAACTTCCAGAATTCTTGGAGTGATCCAGATGAAATGAATTTAGATGAGGTACTGTGGTTTGCCTGTGGTTAAAACTCCATACACATGGCAGATTTGTCAGCAAGTTGTGTTATGATGACTTTTGAAAATGTTTACATAGTTGACTATGCATACACTATATGAACAGAAGTATTGGGACAGATTTGTTTTTCAGGGTTTGTGCTAGACCCCTTACTTCCAGCGAAGGTCAATCTTAATGCTTCAGCAGACCAAGACATTTTAGACAACATCATGCATCCAACTCTTTGGACACAGTTTGGGGGAAAACTTTTTCTATTCCAGCATGACTGTGCCCCAGTACACAAAGCAAGCTCCATAAAGACATAGCTGAATGAGTTCAGTATAAAAGAATTTGACTGGCCCACACAGAGCCCTGACTTCAACCCCATCCAACACCTTTGGGATGAACTGGAACTGGAAGCGCCTGACCCCACAAATGCTCTACTGAAAGAATGGGCACAAATTCCCACAGAAAGTCAAAAATCTTGTAGAAAGCCTTCCATATTAAAGTCTATGTATTTAAATGCAATGTCATTAAACGCCATCTCTTGGTGTTCTGGTCAGGTGTCCCAATACTTTTGTTCATGTAGTGAATGTAAAAAATATAAAGAATGTAAAAAAGTTTCATTTATTTAACACAGGAATCTCACATTTTTAATTGTTAGGTAATTTCTTGTTATTTAATTCACAATTCTTGTAGATGTTCACAGAACATAGGCCTTGAAAATCTCTACTCTTTGACTTTGTATGTACTTATCTGTTTGCTGTTTCAGCTGCTGAAAGAGATTAATGGCACAGGCCGATCAGTGCGTCTGCGGAGACAGGCCGAGTTGAAATCGTACATCAGTGCTCACTTCCAGAACCTTCCATCAGAATTTAAGCTGGGAGACGGGCGTGTGTATGGAGCATTCCTGAACCGACAACTGCTCAACGGACAGGAGTATGTCTGTTTTGTGTTGGCTATCTTGGAACTGGGTCAGCATGTGAGTATATTTCACCCCACATTTTCTGTCTCTGCTCTTCCTTTCGCCACTCCATTTTGCTGTAATCTAAGAATGGGCATTTAGAACATTTCACAGTAAAGTGGTAATTAAAAACAAGAGTAAGAATTATTTATTTGAGGCATCACTTTTCTGATGCAGTTACTGTTATAGTCTCATGATCTGTCCTGTTCAAAGTTTGCAGCTCCATTTTTTTGTTTTGTTTTTTTACAACATTTTTTAAAAAATCTTTAAAAATCAGGAATTATATAAACAATTCCTGATTAAATAATCAATAGAAGTGGTCCAAAATAATTTTCATCTAAATATGCATAGGCCTCTTTCACACAAAGACAAAATCCTGGTAAACGTAGTGGCACAAATACAGTTAGATTACAGCAGGCAAAGCTGTAATGCTTCTGTGATGCTTTTTTCACAGTTGTATTTAAGGGTTTTTTAGATTATTTCTGAAAACACAAAGTGTGTACTGTATATAAATCCAGAGAAGTAGCAAAAGTCTTCCTTGCCCTCTAGCTAGGACTCTCCAGTCACAGGATGCTAAAACACTGGGTTGGTGAAGGTTAGCATGTGAACCACCACCTTATTTTTTATGAACTGTTCATGTCATATGTAGCTATAAACTTGTGTAATATACAATTTAAGGGCTGCATGTCTGAATGATTCCAGTGATACCCTGGTTTTCGTAGATGTATATACTATATTGATATTGGAGGAAATTACTTGAGTTCTCTACGTTGCTCAAGAGTACCTCATTGGTGCCACTGGCATTCCTTGGATTTGAACCCACAACCTTCCAATTTTAGGGCAACTTCTTAACCACCAGGCCACCAGCTGCCGCAGAGAAAAGAAAAAAAAACACTGTATATGTTAGCGTTATTTTTTTATTCTTGATTTATTGAGTGTGAAAGAGGATGTTATATCCAATAAATGTTTGGCTGCCATTATCGTTCACACAGATTGTATACTGCAGAGAATCACTGTTTTGGGTTTTCTTTTTTGTCATTTGTTGGTGGTTTGACAGACCGTGTGCTCAACCAGCCCATTCTCTGACCCCGTGGTTTTCTCGGACGTCGAACCACAGCCTATCGTAGACGAAGAGGAGGGTCTTCTCTGGGTTGTGGGACCAGTGTTGGCAGTTATCTTCATCATCAGCATTGTCATTCTCATCCTCCTCTTTAAGAGGTAACATGGAGAAAAAAAATGAATATGAAAAAGGCAGAAGTGGGCGATGTCCTTAAATAATAATCCTGTATTAAAATAATGTATTGTGTTCTCTGTAGAACTGCAGTGGGATTTCTTAAAACATCCTTCAGCATAGGAACTAATGGTTTTCAGTTTGGTTTGAAATTAAATGCTAAAGCTTAAAAATGGAAAGTGTAAATACTAGCAAAGAACAGATGCTGTGACCCACAGATGTTAATGAAACTAAACCAAAAATGAGGCATGAGGAACAGGGTATGAAGTGAAACTGCAGATAAAAAGTAAATTACTTTCCTGTGAACAAAAGAAGGTATATGTATCTCAGGAAATAGTAGGGAATGAGTGAAGAAAGAAATGAAGGGATGACTTTGAAGGGGACAAATAATTCAGCAGGAGCTGTGAATGTTATAAATGTCTGAATGTAGTATCTTCCTCTGATGCCATATTTTCTTTCTTTTTGTTTCCCTTTCTCTTGGACACAAACAGCAAACCAGATAGGTGAGTTCACGTCTAAAATGTCATCTAAAAGATATTCAAAATGATTGAAATGTCATTGAAACAATAATGAATAAAGACTAACATTTCAAGGATGGGGACAAATCTTGCTGTGCGTTCTCTGTGGTGTCACAGGAAGCGAGCAGAGTTAGAAGGCAGGAAGTGCAGCTTTCCCAGCAGCGGTAAATCCATGAGCTCCCAGCATCCCTCTGACCCCGTGGAGCTCCGCAGAATCAACTTCCCAACACCTGGTAATACAAGCTTGCTTTAAAATACCTGGCAACATGTCCTGTTATCCAAGGCATGCTAATAAGCAGAGTATGCACAGTATGATGCTTTGTGTTTAACAGAGCACAGCATCTGGTTTAGCATTTTTGGTTTATCAATTTACTCTTAATCCAGAACAAGGACCCACATACGCAGCCACATACACACAAATTCAAAACTGTGCTGTCTCCTTTCTAGGTTTGCGTTCCTCTGGTTATCGGCGGTTACCAAGTTAGTTTTGATTGTTCCTTCCTTTATGGACCTCCTAACTTTCAGCTACACACATCCTCTGCTAATCCATCAGGATTAATTAAGTACTAACCATATATTTCCATGCACAAACAGACACAATGATCGCATTTTATCTGAAGCAGAATTGTATTGAAATGCTAATAATGTGTTGTTATAATAACTCACAATGAAACTATAACAACCATTGGTGTGTCTAGGCAGAGGCAACCCAGACATTTGCCTAAGGCTGCAGCCACAACCCCCCTCCTATACATAACCCACGCCCATCAACAAAACATTTTGACAATTACCCATCCCCCATAACCGCCTGAATGGCCAGAAATGCCACTGATAGATGCAATTAATGTGTATAATAACATCCTTGACAGCCTGCAAGACTGCTCTTTCTGTTTTCTTTCTGTCTGTTTTCACCCTGTCTCTCACTTGCTCTCTCTTACCCTCTGATATAATCACTTTACTTTCCTCTTCCTATGAAAAACAGGAAACATCTTTCCACATGCCTAAGTGTTTTTTTTCGTCCTTTTGAAAGTCTCAGTGGATTAAAAACAGCCGCCTATTAACAGCATGCTCTCCAGTGCAGCCAGTGTTTAAGCTGATCTCATGTGTTTCTGATTGGCAGGTATGGCCAGTCATCCACCAGTGGCTATATCAGAATTGCCCAGTTACATAGAGAGGATGAAAGCCAATGAGAATCTAAGATTCTCTCAAGAGTACGAGGTAATGTGTTCATGTATGTGCTGATGCTGACATATATATATATGTGCTGACATATTGGTAGTCTACTTGTGTACCCTGTACTTCAATACTATCGGCTGGTATCATTTTATATATCATATTTTAATATTACACTCTAACAGTTTAAATTAAACAGAGGTTTTCTGGCAGATGTGATTGGCAGTTCTCCCTATTATTATTTTGTCCAGTACTGATAAAAAGTACTGATTGGCCAGTACTGTGTTTTCTATTACGACATATCTGTTGGACCTAGGAAATTAAGAGACCTTAATTTAAATGTTAATTCCTGAATTATACTTTTCTACAGTTTTTTTTATTTTTTTAAAATTATAAATCGAAAATAAGTATGGCCTAAACTGGAAAAGAGAGTGGTGGGCTTGATGTGGGTGTATTTAATGACAATAAAGGACAGAAGATGAATGAAGCACTGGCATTAATAATGTGCTCACAGGATGTAATTTAGACAGTCAGTTTTGGAACTCGCTAATGAATGATGATACAACTTCATGGTACTGGCACAAATGGCACTGAGCACGGCAACCTTTGACTCATGTACAGCTGCTCCTTAGTGTCCCAGTCTGTTGGCCCAGATTATATAAGCTGTGTGTGTGCGGTCAAACAAGTGTGTCAGCAATGGGTGCACCGTATTCTCACTAAGGACCCTGGAGGTCCCTGGATACTTAGATGTTGGTACGCTTTGTAGGCCAGTTACTGTAGTTACTGACTGGACCACATTTATTGCAATCCCATCTATCACTATCACTATCACTCTACCCTGTCAGTCACTGAAAATGCTTTTACTTTATTAGACACACTTACCTTGTTGGTGCACCTTTTTGGTGTATACTTTATTATTATTACTCATCTTTTCTATGCAAAGGTTTGTATCAGTTATCTTCATGCGTTGTCAGTTTCATAGGTCAGCTGACAGCTCTCAGAAACAGACTACACTCAGTAATTTTAAATTTACAAAGTAAGTGATAAACTGTGTACATAGAAAATACAGTATATGGACAAAAGTATTGGGACACGAGGGAATTAAACAATGACAATTCATGCGCTTACGTAGACTTTAATATGGAGCTGGTCCCGTTTACAGCGTCCACTCTTTTGCAGCTTCCACTCATCTTGGGTGGCTTTTCTCAAGTTTCTGTGTGAAATTGTGGCCATTCATTCTGTAAAGCATTTATGAGGTCAGGCACTCATATGGGACGAGAAGGGTTCACCCCAAAGGTGCTGGATGGGGGTTGACATGTGTGCCAGTCAAGTTCTTCTGCACTAAACTCATTCAATCATGTCTTATGGAGCTTGCTTTGTGCTTTGAGCTAGCCCAAACTCTGAAAAACAAGTGTGTCCCAATACTTTTGTTCATATAGTGTAGGTACCGACAGGGTAGATGCTCCTAATAAATTAGCAGTGTGTATGTGCATGTTGACATTCACTATCCAGGTACTGTGGGAGGGCTGTGTGTGAGAATGTAATTATACAGTAAGCGTTGGATGATGATTGTAAAACCTGAAATTTCTTTGACATTTCTCTCCATGTAGTCTATTGACCCTGGGCAGCAGTTCTCATGGGAGCACTCAAACTTGGAGATTAACAAACCAAAGAACCGTTATGCTAATGTCATCGCCTACGACCACACCAGAGTAGTGCTCTCCAACAATGATGGTGAGGGAATTTGTGTAGATGTGTGGGTGTGTAAGTAGCAAGCAATGGTCTTATGAATGTATATGTCTGAGATACAGAGAATCCTTTCTATTCAATTCAATTTTCAATTCAATTTTATTTATATAGCGCTTTTAACAATTGTCATTGTCACAAAACAGCTTCACAAAATGAAATAAATTGTGTGTATGAATGCGTGTGAATGGCAAGCCATGGGTGATGGCGACAGTGGCAAGGAAAAACTCCCTAAGATGGCAATAGGAAGAAACCTTTAGAGGAACCGGACTCAATCAGGGAAACCATCCTCATTTGGGTGATAACAGATAGAAATGATGTAACATCATGTGTCTAAAGGAGTAGTTTAACGCAGTTTCTTCTTATACCAAATTCAAGTCTAATTCAAGTAATCTCATGTAGACTGACACCGATTGACATACTTTTCTAAGTGGACAGCAGTATGTCATCTACCTAATAATAGTATGCTGTAAACAGAAAAAATAGAGAAATGTGTTGAAAATGAGAATGAAGGCTTATATTAAGCAGGAACATTTGCCAGTGGGGTAAACAGGGGGATTTAATAAATAAGCATAATATTTAGTTCTACAAACCCTCCTTAAATATCTTCATTTAATATTGAAAATGTTGATGTAATCATACAATCTTGACGACATTTTGCTTGTTTTGTAATATTGATTAACGTAATTCTTCTTAAAAGAAACTAATGTTGCACAAAGTAAATTGTTTACTGCCTTAATATAAGATTATTTCTCTCAATTGAGGATTTTGAGTGTTTGTTCATGCTTTTGTCTGTATCTTTTTATTTAATTTGTATTTTGTATATGCTTAATTCATAATTACTCATATAAGATACATTCAGTAATACTACAGGAGCAAGTGTCCAATGTTTTGACTTACCACACGTTTCCTGGGTGATTGTCTAAATTTGGGGGAAAATATGAACATTTATTTCTCTGATGAACATCTATTCCTTTGGATTCTGTTTGCTGTGAATCAAATTGCTTTGCTTAATGTCTTTTAGTGCTTTCTTTTGTGAATAATATGGAAGACTGGTGGTTGTGAAGCTTTCGTGACCTTTCTGCTCTGACATTTTCTGTCCTTTGTTCTGGGTGTGTAGGTCAACCAGGCAGTGACTACATCAATGCCAACTTCATCGACGGTTACCGTCGGCAGGGTGCGTATATAGCCACCCAGGGGCCGATGCCCGAGACAATCAGCGACTTTTGGAGGATGGTTTGGGAACAACACACGGCTAACATCATCATGATTACCAAGCTGGAGGAAAAATCAAGAGTGAGCATGCTTGTGTATACACACACCCCACACAAATGTACAAACAGCAAATATCATTATATTGAGCCGGCGGAACAATTTACAACAGTTGATCTCAGTCTTAAACACTGGAATACACCTTTCCTGTATAATACACATTTGATTCAGGTAGATGAATCAATTGCCTTAAATCAATTTAATAGAACCAGGCATTTTGTAGAATTATAAACGTTTTAGAAGATCAAAAGTGTAAAAACAGGTTGTAAAGCACCTGCAGGTCCCCTCTAAAGTGGTGGATCAAAACAGATATAGATTCACATATACACACACACACACACACACACACACACACGCCCATATATATATATATATATATATATATATATATTAGGGCTGTCAGTAGATTAAAATATTTAATCGCGATTAATCTCATGTTT
>JBBJLR010000087.1:5432588-5443741 GCA_037577145.1 Brachypetersius gabonensis | reverse complement strand
CCATATTAAATAGCTCAGCGCTGGTGTTCAGGGGCGGACTGGCAATCTGTGCGTTCTGCAAAAAGGCCCAAGATGCGTAAACCCAACCTGGTAAAGAAAGTCCCAGTCCACCCTGCTCGCGTTACTTCGGTGAAAGCACCGACTTTCAAAATAAAAGGATTTTTAAAACCTGCGTTAACAATAAACAATATAAAACAATTGTCGGCATTAAGTAAATAATGTGTTAACGCGATAATAACGTGTTAACTTTCCCAGCCCTGATATATTTATATTTCAGATGCATTCTACAGGGCAGTAGAACAAACTTAGACTAGGATTGTACTGAAATCATTATAGTGGCATATTTCTAAAATATTTTTAACGAAAACAAGCAAAATTAGCATTAGATGCTTAAATGTAACACACCACGTGTATAGTGGCTGAAGCAAATCTACCCACCATGTACTTATTTACCCTCATGGAAGGAAATCACTCATAGGAATAAGAAGTGGTGGTGCTCTTAAGACAGTGTAGATGTAAGTTTTCATTTGCAGTAAGAAAGAGGCAGAAATATTCCTGTGATTCTCTATTTCAAATGAAGATACTGACTTGTATACAATATTATATGATTATAATAATATAATGGAGTGTAGCAGATATGGCTCGGCGATATGACAATATATCAATATTAGAATACTTAGTCATTTTCACAATACACATATTTCAATATTTCATGTTTCTGAGGTAAGAACACGCTGCAATAAACAAAATGCACTGATAAAACAGTCCCACACAAAAAAAAAAATGTTTAGTTTTAAATTTGTTTATAAATGGAAACCATTAACTGGTTCATTGTTTAATTCTTTATAAATGTAACTTCTGAGAATAAATGACTTTAATAAATAAACCCAATCCCATAATGAGCCAGCATCCAATCAGCTACTTGCATTTTATCCAGTTACTGCTTGCCATTGTTTTCTTCTGTAATTTGTGTAGAGCTGTCTTTTTAAAGTACATTCTGTTGTTCTGTACTGAAAAGAAGTTATTTCATCACATACTAATCTACGCTCTCTAATGTGAGACAAAAGCTCATTAATAATGTTTCCTCTACCAGTCAGCCTGTTGTCTCATGTCACTCAGTAGATCAAAGCTTGATGTGTTTGTCTGTTGTTCTCCAGATGCCTTCCTATTTCTTCTCCAAGGCAAGATGACTCCTTTAGATTCCTTTGTTGTACTCTCACTCTCACACTCTTTTCTTATCGCTAGCTCTCCTACACATTTTTCTCTCACCTCTCCACTCTCTCCTTATGTCTCTCTCACTTTCTGCACTTCCATACAGCCTGGGTCGATATATATCTGTATGAACACTGCATGTTACTGGCATCCAAATATACCAGTTTACCGTTGGTTTAGTGGTGTAGTCGGGTTTAACACACGAGAAAAACAAATTAGTCCTTTTATGTAGAAACTGACAAATAGGGAATAAATGTAGAGAGTCGTCTGATAGAAAAAGAAAAAGGTGTCACATAGTGTTTTTTGAGCAAGAAGCTTTTGTGTTTCCTAAAGAACTAGTTTTGTCATTGAGAAGCATAAATGTGGAGGACCTTTGAAAGGTATAAAGAACCTCTACATCATTTTTTAGGGGTTCTTCTTAGAATTATGTGGAGAACCTCAGAAAGGTTCTTCACACACATTTCATTTACAACCTTTACGACAGGTTCTAAAGAACCAAAATATGTTGTTTTTCTGTGGCATTGCTCAACAAATCCTTTTTAGTTTATTTTATTAGAGGAGTAGAGTGTATTACTGTATATAATAATAGAAATGTTTAAAAGGTTTCAGAGCTGATCAAGACAGTTCAGTTGTTTTAATGGATCGGTGTGAGCTTTTTTTAACCTCACTGTTCCACTGTGACAAATATAGATGACTTTCATCAAAATATGGCTAAACTAGACAAATGACACCAAAAACTAAATGGTAACAGATCATTTTGAGTACGCAATCAAATTTTTTAAACACTCAGCTTTAGCTAGCCTTCAACTTAATAGCTATTAAATGCAAGTGAATTCTCAACGTGTTGTATTAAAAACCTAACCTTAAACCTCACTTGAATGAGTTTTAGCTCTGTTTAATACGTTGAACATACTAACTGTATCATATCTCCAAAAACAAATACATTGGATTGGACTTCGTATTGTCCAACGCTCAGTATTTAAATATCTAGACTAGAGGCAAAAATAACTTGACTGGGACATCCCTAGTATGAAGCAGTGAGGTGTTTGATGCTGAGGTGCTATAAGTAGCAGTGGACTGTTTGCCATAGGGCTGCTTTATGAGTTAGTGAGGTGTTTCTGGTGTCTGTGCATTAGCAGTTGAGTGACTATGTGCTACTCTGTGTGCAGAACAAGTGTGATCAGTACTGGCCCAGCAGAGGCACCGAGACGTACGGCCTCATGCAGGTCTCTTTGCTGGACACAGTGGAGCTCGCCACGTACTGCGTCAGGACCTTTGCTCTGTTTAAGGTGAACACACTGCATACACAAACACACAAACGCTCATACTCTCATCTCTCTCTTTCGCTCCCCAACTCACACAATCATGCCCTTGCTACCTAGATTGCCCTCTGTCATACTCAAGCTCCCACACTATGGTCACGCAATCCTCTGCTTCTCTCTCTCTCTCTCTCTTATCTCTCTCTTCATCTTCCTCTCTCTCATCTCTCTCTCTCTCACACTTTCTCTCTCATCTTCCTCTCTCTCATCTCACTCTCTCTCTTTCGTGCTCTCACTCTGTCTCCCATTCATCTCTCTGTCTCTCTCTCTCTCTTTCGTGCTCTCACTCTCTCTCCCATTCATCTCTCTGTCTCTCTCTCTCTCTCTTTCCCCTTCTCTCTCTCTCTCTGTCTCTATCTCTCCCTTTCTCTCTCACACACTCTCTCTCTCTCTTATCTCTCTCTCTCATCTTCCTCTCTCTCTCCTACATCTCTCTCTCTCTTTCACGCTCTCTCTCTCTCTCTCTCTCGCTCACTCCAAATAGGTCAATTCAAATTTGATCAATTCAGATCACACCCTTCGGCTTTCTATTAGACCACATTTAAAATGCTAATTTATGTGGTTCAACCATGTAAGCATCAATCCCAGTGAACTTGTCCATAATGGTCATATTTAGTTCAGGACATAAATGTCAAAACAAGCAGAAAAACATACCTACTTACAGAAAAAAATGCTATTTTTTGCTAGTGACTCTA
The DNA here is from genome assembly GCA_037577145.1 of Brachypetersius gabonensis. NCBI lineage: Eukaryota > Metazoa > Chordata > Actinopteri > Characiformes > Alestidae > Brachypetersius > Brachypetersius gabonensis. The sequence goes on along the minus strand of JBBJLR010000087.1, from coordinate 5,440,515 downwards.
TAGCATCCTTGTACTTCACTACCAAGAGGGTGGGGTGGAAAACGTCCTGGCTGGATCATTTTTAGTTAAGTTCAATAAATTAACCCTTTTGTTGACAAGCAAAACTTAACCCTGGAGTCAGTAGTGCTGTGATAAATGAGTTTAAAGACAAACATGAATAAAACAAAATATTACAGTAAAATAAAATTAAAAAATTATAATCATATTTTTCTGTTCTCAGAAATCATAGACCTAAGAGGTAAAAAACGTGATTGTGAATACTTGTTCTTCGCTTGCTTTATGCTTGCATGACACTGAGGCGCGAATTCCAAGTCTAACACACACGCAGTCACACTTTATTGCTCTGTCACACCATCCTCACACAATTTTTCTCTCACAGTCACATCCTTGCTTTCTGTTACTTTCTCGCTCTTTTTCTCTCTCAATCTCATGCAAACATGTCAAACAAGCTTCTTCCCATAAACAGAGCTTGTGGTTTTAGTGTGTTTTGTGTGTTCTGAGCAGAGTGGCAGCAGTGAGAGGCGAGAGGTTCGGCAGTTTCAGTTCACGGCCTGGCCCGACCATGGCGTACCCGAGCACCCCACTCCCTTCCTGGCCTTTCTCCGCAGGGTCAAAACGTGCAACCCTCCAGATGCTGGCCCTATCACAGTCCACTGCAGGTACGCACCCGAGCACATCAGTATTACACTGGTACATTTAGAAACACCAGAATAACTTTTTTAAACTTTTTCAGATTGTCCTATCTGTAACAACAGCTATAATTTGTGACAATCCATAATCATCATATTTATTTAGTGAATAGATGTCTTATTCAGGTCTTCAACGAAAACAGCTCAGCGCAGAGTTTGATGTACATCTCACCTTCTTAAGACTGCATCAAAAATATTTAATTTGAGACCCATGCAAGAAGGACTTTATTTGAAAGTGTAGCTTGCCGAGGGTCCCCTGAGCATGCACACCTTTAAAATGTTGAAGCTGTGGATGAAGCAAATGCTGTACATCAAGCACATTCCAGTTCCAGAACTTGCTGTTAACACAAAGCTTCTATTGTATGATAAAATGCTGCCTGTGCTGTTTGCAGTGTTATGAATAATAACAGTGCTGTTACCACTGAGTGCCCTACTTGGCATTTAAAAAAATCAGTGCTTTTAAAAGCAGCTGCTTTTTGACTACATTGCAGTAGTTTCTCCTATGTTAAATACACATTGCTTTATTTTATTCTTTGACATACACATTACAAATATTACAAAGACATAGATCTCTTGTGGGATACGTGTGACATACGTAAGACATGTGGACATGGAAGACACAACTAGGTGGGGGTAGGGGGGCTATGTGTGTATGATGGATGTGTATATGTTCAGTTGTATGAAATGTTCTGAGTGGCAGTACTGTTGAGGAGCTGAGCTTAGGGTTGGAGATGTCAGTTCCTTTGACTGCTCTGTCCCCTACCCCGGCCATGATGATAATAAACCCAGGGGGAGCCCATGACATCAGAGGGTAGGATGAGGGGGCATCAGAGGGTGTGTGAACCTGAACCCATAAGGCCCCCCACCCACTGCCGACCCAGGCAGCCAGGTCTAAGAGAATGGCTTGTATAACAGTACAATGATCCTAAACATACCTCAAAATCCACCATGGTCTACCTCAAGAGACACAAACTGAAGGTTTTGGAATGGCCATCAAAGTCCCCTGATTTACACATCATTGAAGATTTGTGGGTAGATCTTAAAAGAGCTGTGCATGCAAAAAGACCAAAGAATATTACAGAACTAGAAGCCTTTTGCAAGGAAGAATGGGAGAACACCATAAGTACAAGAATTGAAAGATGTTTAGCTGTCTATAAAAAGTGTTTGCAAGCTGTGATATCTGCCAGAGGAGGTTGTTCAATTTACGACATAAAAAAAAAAAAAAATTCCAATCAAAAAATATGTTATTTATCGAGGGCCAAACTTTTGCACAAGACTGTGTGTGTGTGTGTGTGTGTGTGTGTGTGTGTGTGTGTGTGTGTGTATGTGTGTGTGTGTATATACAACAATGTAGGTTCAATATTAATGTGGATAATATCTGCATGTTTAAACACATAAACAAACCCATCTGCATATTGACTAATGTCTGACGCCCCTCGATTAAGTGCCTGTATATTCAGTAAGAAGGGATATCAGATTTCTGAGTCTCATTCTGTTTCTATCACTATCTTTGTCAGTGCCGGAGTGGGTCGCACAGGCTGCTTCATCGTAATTGACGCCATGCTGGAGCGTGTAAAGCAGGAGAAGACTCTTGATGTGTATGGCCACGTGACTCTGATGCGCTCACAGCGGAACTACATGGTGCAGACAGAAGAGCAGTATGTCTTCATTTATGATGCACTACTGGAGGCCGTCACCTGCGGCAACACAGAGGTTCCGGCTCGGAACCTGTACGCCTACATCCAGAGGCTGACGCAGGCCGAACCACCCGATAGCATCAGTGGAATGGAGCAGGAGTTTAAAGTACGTGCTAGATTTCAGCACTGTTCACCACGTCGTTTTCATAAGACAGCCTTTCTGAAATTACTGCAGGAAAAGGGAAACTTTTTTTACATTTAATTTATGAAGTTTAAATTATTTCTTTAAAGTAATTTCTGGTTTTCAACAAGAATCTTTATTTATCTATTTTATATTAGTGTGAATAGATGCTTCAACAGATGCCTTAACAGATTGTAGATAAAATATACTGCACTTATTTAATACTGTAATCTTGGAGACATTTGAGCAATGCAGGTAAAGAAATTCAGTGACTGCAAGAATTTAAACTGTAATGCCGTGTACTACCTTGTTAAAGAAAGTGTTACCCATCTTCTGATAATATGGTTTAAATGAAAATTGTCCTCAAATGACTTTCAAATGTTTACTTTTCCCCTATTTTTTATAATTCAGAGATTAGCCAACGCGAGGGCACACAACTCTCGATTTGTGAGTGCCAATCTTCCCTGCAATAAGTTTAAAAACAGACTGGTCAATATCATGCCGTATGAGACCACACGAGTGAGTCTACAGCCAATTCGAGGAGTGGAGGGCTCAGACTATGTCAACGCCAGCTTTATAGACGGATATAGGTACGGCTTTGATAGAGAAAAATTTTGTAAATTGTCATTCAGTTAAAGTGAAGTAATCCAGTTCCAGTGGATGGTGTGGTTTGATTTATAATACATCTTCTGTCTTTCTTTTTATTTCTGTTTCTCTCTCTTTCTCCTTCTCTCCTTTCCCCTGCAGGCAACAGAGGGCATATATTGCAACACAGGGTCCTCTGGCTGAGACAGCTGAAGATTACTGGAGGATGCTGTGGGAACACAACTCCACTATTGTAGTCATGCTTACTAAACTCAGAGAGATGGGAAGGGTTAGATACTCATTTCTTTTTGTCAGTTACTCACTCAGAAACACACACACACATAGTTTCTATGTTCTATACTATTTGAATTACTCCATTTGCAGTCTCTTGAATATCCCATGTTTCCATCGTAAATTGGATGAAACGCGCCTAAATGTGTTTTTCACTTTTGCAGGAGAAGTGCCACCAGTACTGGCCATCAGAGAGGTCGGCACGCTATCAGTACTTTGTTGTGGATCCCATGGCCGAGTACAACATGCCCCAGTACATCCTGAGAGAGTTCAAAGTGACTGATGCCAGAGTAAGTTTTTAATCAAACTCACATGTTACTTTTGTTTTTTGTAGGACTGGGCACATTAAAGCGTTATTATTTATTTAATGCAGACAGTTATTTTATCACATGTTAATGCAGGTCCCTCTACTTTAGAAGTTTGTTGCTTTGTTTCGTGGGTGCATGCAGTGAACAAAAGTATTGGGACACGTGACAGTTACACCAATAGAGGGGTTAATGATACTTCATTCGGATACTTAGACTTTCATATGGAGTTGGGCCTCCTTTGCAGTTGCTATAATGCTCTGGACTCTGAGAGTAACTTGTTTTTCTGTTTAAAAAAAAAACTAGATAAAACGGGAATGCCTGGCAGGGGCAAATAGTTTTGGTTTTATATTTGATTTGATTACATTAATGTTTATGTAGAGATTTGCAAGAAATATTTTAACAGTAACTGTGATAAAGGGAACACCGCTGATCCTTGTTTGTTTGAAGTGTTTGCAAGTCAAATGTTATTCCACTTTTGTTCCACTTTTGTTTTGTTCAAAGTGCATAATGCACTACGTTTGAATTAATTATTTAATTTTGTACAGAAAACAATGCGATTAATCGCAATTAAACATTTTTATCTTTGCCCAGCATTAATTTTTTTCTGATACAATGCAGTAGCCTAATAACACTTATTGAACGCAGTATTTTTCCCTATTGGATATAAGGGAAGACCATAGCACAAGAATATAATGTGACATTTTCACAATAAACAATAAGTACTACACAACCAATGTCCACTCTATGCCCTCTGATGCTCCTGATATGGTAGAATATCATGTTTTCCTATCATTGTGAGGAACTCGCAGTTCTTACTCACCATGTACTGACCTCCTTTCCTGGAACAGTCTGGAATGGCCTGGCTATTTTCTTAGACACACAAGCACACACATACATTTCACAAAGGCCTCATTTTCTGTTTCTGTTCTCAGGATGGGCAGTCCCGAACTGTTCGGCAGTTCCAGTTCACTGACTGGCCAGAGCAGGGTGTGCCAAAGTCTGGGGAAGGCTTCATCGATTTCATTGGTCAAGTGCACAAAACAAAAGAGCAGTTCGGTCAAGATGGACCAATCACAGTACACTGCAGGTGAGTGAGTGTCCAGGATGGGGGAAGAAGTAGATAAAATATAAAATGTTTAGATAAACAGAACTACTTTTTCCCAGTTCTTTCTAGTGTATATATATTTATAAAATGTGTGTTTGCTCTACAGTGCTGGTGTTGGGAGGACAGGGGTGTTTATCACTTTGAGTATAGTGTTAGAGAGGATGCGTTATGAGGGAGTGGTCGACATCTTCCAAACTGTCAAAATGCTGCGAACACAGAGACCAGCCATGGTGCAGACAGAGGTAAGCACACATTTACTCAGGCATATATGAAAAAGAAGTAGAATCGTCTGATCCAAGTATACCATTTATACTGATCAAATATCAAAAACAGAAGGTTTTTGTATTATTATGGATAATATAGCTGCAAGTAAGACATGTCAGGCTACAGTACAGTTGTTTCTTCTTCTTCTTTTTTACTATGTAAATAACAGACCTCTTTGGTATGATACCTGTCTGACAGTAGCAGTAACACAGTGCAAACAAAGTTTTTTTTACAAGGTTTTTATCAGAAAAATATTTACTCACACGGAAGTACTGCAAGATTAAAATATCCAGAACAAATTGTGCAAGTTGATGAGGACAAAGCTATTTTAATTATGCAGAGGAAATACCCAAACAGTCCATCAACAGAAAAAAATACTGATACACAAATGAGCCAAAACATCATGAAAACCAAACTAATATACTGTTGGTCCACGGCGTGCCCCAAAACAACTCTGACCCATAGTGGTATGGACTTCACTAGTCTTCTGAGCGTGCCCTGCTGTAGCTGGCAACAATACATTTGCAGCAGGGCCTTTACATTGTAGTTTAAACATAAAGCCACTGTGGACTGGATTTCCACAGGTGCTGAGTTGTAAAGTGTGAAGTGTTAATTTGTCATATATGATCATCACAACATGAACAGCACAAAATAGTTCTTAACCCATTCACCAAGTGAAGCAGTGTGCAGCCAGGAACACTGTGTGGGGATGGTACCTTGATCAAGGGTACCTTAGTGATGCTGTTCCCAGGACATTCTCTGGGTTATTTTTTGCCCCCAGTGCATCATAGTGCTGTCACTTCCCCTATTTACGCAACCACCCCTGTTTTTCAGTGCTTTAAGGTCTGGTTCAGATACTCTCGAACCCACTGTGAGAGTTATCTGGTTATGCAACCCCAAGGTCACTCTTGCCAACTGAGTTTGCACCCAGCTGCCTTAATCTTTCCTACTCGCTCCCTCTGTTCCTCCAAGGAACATTGTCTGGCTCTGCCATCCCTTCAAACAAGGCGAACACAGTCCAGACTCTTTTCTTTAATGGTTTCCCGCTGGTGGAATGGGCTGGCAAAGGTAACCAGGGCAGCAAAATCTCTCTCTTCAGAAACCTGTAAATCACTCTTGCTCTCCTGATGAAGCTTCTTGTACTACTCCCTATGTAAAGACTTTATAAGAGAACTCTCCTCTGGTTCTCACCCTATCAAGTGTTTCCTCAAATTGTTAGTCTATTTGGATGAAAGTGTCTGCCAAAAGAATGCAATGTAATGCTTCATCTGTGAATGGTCATAAGGTTTTGGCTTATGGGTGTATAGTATATGGTAATAGTAAAATACATTAAAACATATATAATCCACATTTTCCTCCTTTGTATGTGCTAAAAGCAATAGTAAAACACCGGGTGGTGGTGGCCTAGTGGGTTCGAATCCTACCGTCAGCAAACCACCACTGGGTTTCTGAGCAAGACCCTTAACCCCATTTTGCTCTAGGGATACTATCCCCTGTAGTTAGGGAATGAAAGACGCTTTGGATAAAAGCGTCTGCTAAATTATGTAAATGTAAATAGATCAGGGCAAATGGCAGCTAGCTAATAAACTGCAACCATATTTGTACCTCCCACATAAACCATATGACCTAAATTCATCAGATGGATGAGCTCTTTGGAAAGAACAGCTGGCCGACTTGCAATTTAAAGCACCATTAACATAGTAAGGATCCGATCCATTATAATGTGTCCAGGTAAACTCCTAAAGAGACTGAGACATGAACAATTTATAGACATACATTATATATACAAAAGTATTGGGGCCTCTTGACTATTACGCCAACAGGGACTTTAATGACTGTGCTTTCAAATACATAGACTCCAAAGGTGTTGGATGGGGTTGAGGTCAGGGATCTGTGCGGGCCAGTCAAGTTCCTCCACACCGAACTCATCCAGCTCGCTTTGTGTACTGGAACACAGTCATGCTGGTATAGAAAAGGTTCCTCCCCAAACTCTGTCCACAAATTTGGAAGCATGGCGTTGTCCAAAGTGTCTTGGTCTGCTGAAGTATTAAGATTGACCTTCACTGGGATTAAGGGGCCTAGCCCTAACCCTGTTGTCCCAATACTTTTGTCTATGTAGTGTATTTCTGCCCTCAGTCTGCTGTAACTGTATGTTCATGCCTCTGTGTGCATTTTTGTCTCCTACAGGAGCAGTACCAGTTTTGCTACCGCGCAGCACTGGAGTACCTGGGCAGTTTTGATCACTATGCAACATAAGTTTTCTGGCTTCTTTGGACCAACAGGCCATTTCCTCCATTATTATCTCCTGTACTAACCATTGTCTCCCAATGCCACTGTCTTTACATTGTCTGGACAGGTATACCTGTATTCTTGGGTTACGAGGGTACTGGTTAAGTGTAAGGCCAAAGGTATATTTGTTCAGTTCTCCTCAAGAGGAACTGAGTAAGTTAACTTTGGAGATGATTTTTTTTTTTCAGTAAGCACAAAGCTAGAGTTACAGGGAGCATATCACTGCATATCAGTCAGTCAGACAGGGACTCCTAGAGGAATGCAGTGTGAATTTGGAAATGTTCTGTCTAGATTGAACAGTCGCAGACACTGTGGACAAAGCACCTGGGAGACAAGTTGTCGAACATATGGGAATGTTTGTTTCAGCACACTTTTAAAAACAGTTTTGATGAACAAACCTATGTGTTTTGAATGAATTTTGCCACTGTTTTATGTCACCAATTGTAAAGTGGGTGCCACTAAGTCACTTGTATCTGTGACTGGAAAGAGATTAGGACTAATACCTGATCACTGAGGTTCTGGGGTTTCTATCTTCTCTTTCAGCCTACAGATAACACAGTATACACAGACATGCGCAC
>JBBJLR010000087.1:5415092-5432391 GCA_037577145.1 Brachypetersius gabonensis | reverse complement strand
TATATAATCACAAAGATTTATTGTTTTGGGTGATGTTTTAACTATGAAATGTAAAGTGAGGCATTAATTTGTGCACAAATATCAAAGAAAAGCATTGTTAGGAAAAAAAAATTACTAGAGGAATTTTTGTTACACCAAACCAGAGACACTACGTTTTGAAGTTCACCTTGTCAAAACTTGTCGGTGACATGTTCAATACAATAACACAAATGATCGTTCAACTGTAGTAGTGCCTTATCATAGTTTTGAACATTTGAAATGGTTTCGATTCACTTCTATGTACGTGTATCTGCATTTTAAGTTTAATGACATGTCGACTTTGATAAAAATGTGATTACATGTGCCACAGGAAATTTTAATATTGCTTGAGTAAAGACAAGCGTTATGTTTCACACTGTACTATCACACCATTTAGTTTTTTTTGTTTTTTTACAAAGCCATACTGATCGACTCTAAATTTATGCTGCCAAGGCCTTTAGGAATCATTACCACTTACAGTATATGCATGCACATTTTTGGAGGGACTTCATATATTTGCCACAATTCATGAATTTTGAGAAGATAATGAAAGAAAAAGTATTTGTATTTGTATACTGCAACAGGTTCTATATTGTTCTACTCCTCGTTCCTACACCACATTTGATCCATCAGAAGCAACTGTGTCAAACTAGTGGAAATAATCCTTTATTTCATGTCTGTTTTTGGAAGAAAAAAAAGTTAATCGTCCTTTATTTTTGCCTTTGCGCAGTGTCTGAAAACCCTTCAGATGGTGAGGTGCTGCTTCAACCTTTTTTGTTTTGGACATGTTCACTCTTTTGGCATTTTCACAAAAGACACTTGGTAGTTTAAAAGGGATTCCTTGGGATTATTTAAGCGACCTATAAAACATACTTTGCACTAGTAAGACACAAGAGTTTTGGGGTTTTCCATTTGAAGAGGAATCCTCTTGAATTAGTATTATGAGGTTACAACCATTAAGACCTTATCCTTATGAGTGTGAACAATTTTCAGATCATGCCATGAAAACACTCAGCAATCTTTTGTGGAACAGCCCACAGACGTGGCGTGATCCTGGTTTTGTGGCAATATAGGGGGCCAAGCATCCCAGGAATTTGATCAAGATAAAGATATGTGAAAATGCTCTCGGTGTCTCCGCTCTCGACAGCAGCCGCGGCATCACCCACTCTAGGGAACGGCCTCTTTGGCGTTTTGGAAATGACTGCACTCTTGTTCTATGCACTAACCCTTATTAATTCTTCAGCACAGAATGTTACTGATGCCGTCTGAGAAGAATATCACTGTATTGCTCACAGTGTGTGCATGTTAAGATATAAAATCTTTTGGTGTCGAAGATTAAAGAGAATTATACACTCGTAGTGTTAGCGTTAAGTGTTTTACAGGAGACAGGATGGTGGGGTCGTAGTTCTCTCTCTAGTCCTCAGCTCAGGAGGATAGTGAATTGGAAGAGAGAACGTACCGAGATTCTCAAGGAAAACAACCTTCTTTCCAGGAGCCAAAGGTTTGGTTGATTTCATTTCAGTGTTCTGTTTGGCTCCCCCACAACATTTGAAATCATTGTTCTCCCTTACGCTTCGTTCTTTCTGCGTTTGTTGTGTTTTCTCAGTATCGCTGCAGTTGAAATAAACATGTTTCTCATGATTGAGTGCGAGTTGCAGAAACTCTTAAGCATCTACTTTTGAAATCAGCCTAATGTCTTCAAGCTTCACTACACAGTGCTGATCTTTCTAGATTTTTTGGATTCAACACAAAGATGCACACCACTTGGTTTGTGGAACTATTATCTGTTATGTAGGAAGTCCATAGCGTTCTGTTTCATCATGTGACGATGACCAAATACCCATTTTTATCGCCATTGTTCACGTTGTTAGACGTTGATGCAAGAGTTTCTGCAGTTTCACTTTGTTTAACGTGAACACAAGTGAGGCCTGTCGATGATCATTTACCTCTGATTTTGTAGTAAATGTAAATATATATTAGAGAATTAATCTTATGCTTTTTTTATTTTCCTACTTATGTTGTGAGGACAGAGTGGTGTGAGAATACAGGGGTATTCATGGAACTCTTTATTTGTTACAAATAAACTGGTAAGAAATGTGTAAACAGCTCTCGATTCTTTTCACATGGTATCCCACAAATGCAGACACAGGTATTTATAAATCAGAACCAGGACTAGAACCACCTGTAAGGTTACAAATTGCAGTAAAATTAATAAAATGCGGGTATAACAGTCAACCTTTAATTTCACCTAAGCAGTCTGAACCAGTATACTATACATAGCGAGACTATTAAAGATAGACTGTTATACCTGCGTTTCATTCATTATGAAATGACTATTTTTAAGCAGTTATCTGCAGATACCAATATGCTTCCAGTATAACCACGCAAGCCTAATTAGACACTTTCATTCAAAGCAACAAAAAAGTGAAGCCAGTGCAGTCCCAGTGTATCGCTATGACAACTATCTCGGATGCAAGTGGTAAATAACTTACTAAGAGAACCTCCTTTTCAAGTGAGAAAAGTTAGGTATAATAAGTGCACTAAAGTAAAGCGGCCCCTTACCGTCATGTGTGAACACACCACAGCCCACAGTGTGAAATTCTTTCACTGTATTTAACCCATTCATCAAGTGAGGCAGTGGCTACTACCAACGAGGGGCGCCCGGGGAGCAGTGTGTGGGGAGGATACCTTGCTCAAGGGAACCTCAGTGATGACACTTGTGTTGGGATTTGAACCCACAACCTTCTGATTGCAGGGGCAACTCCCTAACCATCAGCTGCTCCAAAAACATGGAACGAGATTTTAGTTAGGAAAATGGCTAGCTATGTGTCACTCAAGACAAACCTTGAATCTGAAAATGGGATTTTTGTTCTCAGATTTTAAGATAAGAAAGTCAAAATAAATGGTTTAAAATGGCTCAAACTAAAAACCATGGAGAGACAAGGTTTTGAATCAGGATTTCTGTAACAAGCATTGGGCTTGAGATAACACTGGGTCTTGGCGATGAATCAACTTGAATGTGCTTTGCTGCCACCTGCAGTACAGGTGATAATACTCCTAAATAAAAAAACACAATGTGCCAGACAAATGCAAAGACGCTGCACAGCAGCCACTGGATGTGTCAATTAAATACATCAACATAGAATTATTACTCAGTCCTTGGACGTACAGCTACAGCCCTTATTTGGTCGAATACAAAAGATGAGGTTTCAAAACAAAAGTTCATGATATCCTGTCCTTGGATTTCGGTGGTGAGGCAGTTCCTGGAGAATTTTACTAGTGCAACAGCATATAATAACATTGCTGCGTGGAAACCACTGATGAATCTTTAGAAGAAAATGAATTGTGGTGAAACTCTGTTTCAAAAGCCCTGAGCCTGAAGAGAATCAAAGAGCCTTGAAAGAGTTTGGTTCTAAAAAGAAATCCTGATCTGCATAAAACTGGGGGGTTGACTGTACTTTAAAAATAAAAGTTTGCAATACACTATTTTTGAATTATTTAATTTTGCACATAATGTGATTAATGATTAAAAAATTTAATCATTGCCCAGTATTAGTTATTTTGTCAATATATATAGTGTCACCTCTGACATACAACATACACTTGAGCAAGGTAGGGTCCCCCCCCCCACTGCTCTCCGGGAACCTCATTGGTGGGAGCCCACTGCTTCACTTGGTGAATGGGTTAAATGCAGAGAAAGATTTTTACTGTGTTGTACTTGCATGACTGTGTTGGCAAAGGGCGAGGCAGGGGAGGACAGGACTGACCAGCTTCATCCAGCTGGACACCTGAGCGCACGCGCACGCGCACGCGCGCACACACACACACACACACACACACTGCAAGCAACATGATAATCTCGCCATCACAGTTTAGTGTATAATAGTTAATTAGCCTGATACTTAGCTAATATCAAAATTATATATAGATAATTATATTATTGACAAAACATTTTCAGTCCAGTTTCAGTTCTCTTTGTTACAGTATTTTAATATCAGTATTTAGTTTTCCCTTCTACTTTTAAGAACATATTCCTCTTTACACCACTAGAGGGAGCACAGTTTGAGGACCAGTGTCTGTATGGCTAATCCGAACAAGTACTTCTCTAGAAATCTGATCACAGTGTAACACTGTCTCTAAATGCAACCCTAATTAAAAAGTGTATGTTAGTCAAACTCTGTTCACAAAAAGCATTATTTGTGAACAAATCTATTTTTAGTGGGACAACACGTTTGATCCAGCAGTTCAGAGATGGAACATACCAGCCCGTTCTCAGCAAACTCTCGTCTACAGGACATTCTTCTGAGCTCCCAGTGTAAGTGCCAGCTTGACTTATCTCAGGTATGAAGGCAGTTCTCATCATCCAGACTTTGCACAATTATCAGAAATAACTGTTGAAGGTATATGTACACTTCTTTAGATACACCCAGGGGTGCACCTACTCACTTTTTTGGGGGGTATGCAACAACAAACTTGTTAACTATTAACTATTCTGAAATATTTTAAACAGCATGCTTAGAGCATATTCATGATTTAAAAGCACAAGAACAGTTTTAAAAACATTAATGCCAATATTTTTTCTGTTCCCTTCCTTTTCTGTCGTCCCCCCCCCTTCCCCCGGCGGTGTGCCCATACGCACCGCATGTACTGCATACCCAATTTTTGCGCCACTGGATACACCTTATATCCAGTGTGAATTACCCCACCTATTATGGTCCGCTACCAAGTCAATACGCATAGTTGCCACCAGGGGGGTCTGGGTCTTTATCAGGGGGTACAGTACCCCCCAATACCCCCCATAATTTGAACCATGCTTATATCTACACTCGTGTGAACACTGAAATTCATTCTCTGTATTTAACCCATTCACCAAGCGAAGCAGCGGGCACCTGGGGAGCCGTGTGTGGGGATGGTACCTTACTCAAGGGTACCTCAGTGGTGACCTTTTGATCACAGGGGCAACCCCCTAACCTCTATGTCACCAGCTGTCCCATATGGGAGCAGTCAGGACCAAGGGGCCAGTGGGAGAGCGGGGCCTTTGTCAATCTTGGTTCAGGGACACAGTGAGTGGGAGCAGGGATGCGGCTGGTGCTGGCAGCCGCTCGCTGTCCCAGAACAAGTTTTCAGGATAAACAGCAGCAGCAGCAAAACCCACAGCCCTGGTATACGCAATCTTCAGGGTGGTACAGGACCCCACAGCTCCAGGACAGGACCCCAGTGTAAAATAAAATCAAATGGAATTACATAAAAACAAGACAAAAATAGGAACAAACGGAACATAAGGAAAATAAATGACTTCAAAGAAATACATATATCCAAGTCATGGGCATCGAAACAATTATAGCAGGGGGGACATGTCCCCACTAATCGTTTCCCAGACAACGGCAGAGACTCTGCAGACGCAACCACCCCCCCCCAACCCCCGCAAAGAGGACCAAGACTTTGCACGCAGCAACCCCATCATTCCCAAACCAACCCCACCCGACCTCCCAGTGTAAGTGCCAGCTTGACTCATCTCAGGTATGAAGACAGTTCTCATCATCTAGACTTTGCACAATAATCAGAACCTCCTGTTAAAGGTATACGTACACTTCTTTAGATACACCTTGAATTTATACTAATTTTATCAGCTCCACTTACCATTTAGTTCACAATTACAGACTGTAGTCCATCTGTTTCTCTGCATCATTTGCAATCCCCCCTTTATCCAAGTCATCAGTTAAACATTTCCCGTCTAACCACTCTGAAAACCTTTTGACTGAATGAATGGGTAGGGATTACTTCAAATACACTCCAAAATCCTGTGGAGTCTTTTTAGTTCCATATTCATCTTTCAAACAAGCTCAAGTAGGTCCAACAGTCAACCGTCCACATACTTTTGTCCACACAATGCATAAACAACACAGACAGGTTCCGTTTCAGAATAATAGTCATGTTTACTATGACACTAATGCAGATGGCAGGTAAAAAGGCCATTACTCAATCACACCCCTCAATATCCCTCTCAAAAACAAAAAAAACACATTGGGCACAAATAAAAGAAACAAAAAATGGAAAAAACAAAAAAACAACTGCATTTCCGTCCATCTTAAATAATTCAAATAGTTCACTTTCCCACACACTTATCTTTCCCATGATTAATTCACCCAACCGACAGCCGCCCACTGCTTTAGGGACGATCAGTGTTCAGACGTAGCCCTGTCCTGACTGTGCTGCGATGGGAACGTTCATCGAACCCGTAAATGGTGGCATAACGGGTGTAAATAAAATTCCTTTGAGAAGATTTCCTCTCCCATTCACTGCTTTGAGACCAAAGAAGCTTGACAAATGCAAAAGAAGGCATTCAGGAAGATTGTGGAAGAAGCTTGAGCTGATTTTTATTCAACTGGGCCATCCCACTTTCAATATAGTCTGTAAAAGTAAAGATATCTTTAGCTTTATCCCCCACTTTCTTCTTTCTCCTTAACATAAAGTTGGCAAATATATCCCTGATCAAAACCGCTGTCAATAACAGACACATTTTTGCTGAATAGTCTTATTACTAATAACAGCTGAAACATACTAGGACCCGGTTAGCACTGGACCACCTTATACTAACTGGCTCCCAATACCTGTCCCTATACTTTATACCAGTCAGAAAAGCAGGGAGGCAGTATTCTTTTCAATTTTGCCTTCTAACAGTCAAAGAATCAAAGGGTAAAACAAAGAGTCTGCAACAGATGTTTGGTAATACGACAGCATCATTATTTCCAATCTGTAATTTGTTCTTCTCCTTTCTGAGAACAACTCCCAAAATACAACAGCAAGTAACATCATTCCTGGAAAAAAAACAAAAACTGCAAGGAACACCGAAATCAGTCAGTGATTCTGCTAGCTTATCATATTCAAAACGTTTGTCTGTTTTTTTATTTCTTCTTCTTCTAATTCTTCTTCGGTCGTACCGACATTAGAATTTTAATACTGCTGAAGTTGTACAAAGACATAAATAAAAACAGACTATAATACAGGTTGCATTATGATACAAAACCAAAAAATCGCTATGCTTCATTTTGAAATGACCATCAAGAGAGTAAACGTAAGAGGTAAAAAGAAAGAAAAAGAACAAAAAGAAAAATGTTTTTTTCACACCAGGACAACAGCACATATACCCCTGAGATAAAAAAAAAAATCAAAATAATAAAAAAAATATATCCTTGTACGGATACGAGTTCTTTCGCTCAACATGCTGCGATATGGAAAGCTGGAAGGCACAAAAGGACTGAGGCCAGGACGACCTCAGGGCTCCAACGTAGCACAGCCGATGGCCCCGCCCCAACCTGCTACCAATCCGACGGCCCGCACTTCACAACGCACTGTTCGCAAAGTGTCAATCCAGCAAATTAGGGGTGGGTTTTCTAAACTGGGTTATGTCACAACATATAAAATACTACTAATAATAATTAGGGACTTCACCATTCATTTTTACTAAAAACAAAAAAAGTAATCAAAATTACCAAAGCTTTAAAAAAATTGTCAGAGAAATATTCCATACATAGTTTGTTAACAGGAGCTAACAGCAGTGAAGGCGGGTTTGATATGAAGAGTTCTGTAAAACAAACATTAAAGCCAGTAATCAATTATGTGGGCAGCAATGAATCAACTAGTAGTAGAGCAGTACCTGAAGTACAACAACAGAAAAACAGTAGTGTACAAGCAAGAGACGTATTCAGTAATGGGGAAAAAAAAGATTTCTGAATGCTCCTCTTGCTTATACACTACTGTTTTTCTGCTGCTGTACTTCAGGTAATGTTCGCTACTAGTTGAATGACTGCTGTCCACATCATTACTGGTCAACTAGTCACTGCAACCCCCTTCTACTAAAAGATATTATTATATATGCTAAAAATCAGCAATTTGGTTCCCCATTTTTATCCACAATATGGCAAAACCCCCAGTGTGTGTTTAAATACAGCTATTCACTTTTATAGCAGTAAATCTCCCACCCCTACTGCATGTTTAATTCTCCTCACAGGCCGGTATAGGAAAAGTGCGAGACTGTAGATTGAGACAGGGCCACAGTTTAGGAGAACAGACAGGAATACGAGTAAAAAGATAACAGGAAAAAAGGAATTCAATCGTGCAGCAGAATTCAATCGTTTTTTTGTTTGTTTTTGTTTTTGTTTAACAAAAACAAGGCAGTGATTCAAGGTCGAGGGCCGGTATTCACAATCTGTCTGAGAATAAGGAGTGCTGGGCTAGTATTATATCACCATGTGATTAGGCTAAAAACTATGGAGTAGATTTAGCCTCATACCCGACATTTTACAAAGAATCTGAGCCCACAAAGTTAAGGAACAAAACTACAATTGGTGCATTTTACGACTAAAACTGTTTCGTAGGCTGTTTCGGTTGTGACAGGCATGCACTTCACATTTCAAACAAAGGAAAGGATGTCATTTCTGGGCAAATGTGCTCTCAGACTCTCAACTGTAGACATCAATGCAAGACCAGGTTAATTCAGAGTCTGAAAAAACACTACGACCTAAAGACTCTTCCCTTAACAGCCCTCCTATTCTGGGTCACTTGGTGAATATAAGCCCTGGATTTAAGGCCAGTTGATGGATAATCATCAAGTAAGGAAACGGAACGAATCAAAACAGGATGCAGGACCAAAACTCATAGATTATATGATATATAGCATAGTATTTGTCCCGATATCTTGAAACTCCATCCCCTTTTCATATTGTTCTAGATCAACATATATTTATATATATATATTTATATATACTTCTGAACATCGAGTATTATATTAAAACAAGGCTTTTTTTTTTCTCCAAAGGTTGTTATGCACAATATATAAATCTATCTTACAAGAATATACAAGGTTTTAAGTCACAATGATCATTACAGATACATCCAAGCATTCGATACCATACCTTTGGCTTGAGGGTTAGTATAAGTTTGGGAAAGGGAAAAAAAAGAGATGTAACCTGGAACCTGTTCAGACACTTATTGTTTTGCTGTTTTTTGTTTTTTCAAGTTTTAAGCTTTACAATTTCACACCATTTTCGGGGGGAAAAAAACAATGTGAGATTAACCCCATGTCGTGTGACGGAAATCTGAATATCGTAGGCAGGTAATACAAGAAAAGGAAACAAGTAAACTGGGTAATATATCAAGTTTGTCATTCCATATGTGCAAGTCAATATTGAGGAAAAAAAATGCTACAACTCGTACACCAAGCCACGTATCACTGACCTCTTCTGCATCAGAGCTGATCTTTCTTTTGTTTATTTTTTGTTTTGTAAAAAAAGGGCTTGAAAAGTGGCAGGATAAAAGAATCCTCTCCTCCTCCCTTTTCTTTCTGTGGTTTTCCCAGTAAGGAAAAAAGCTAAGCACAGAAGCGGGGTAACTCCGTACGGGGAGAGTTGCGGAGAGGAGTATAAGAGCACCAAGTGGATCTCTTCTCTTTCAGTGCCTCTTCCTTTCTGTCTCACTCTCTGTCCCTCTTTCCTTGCCGTTTGTGATCCGCACGCAGCGTCTCTCACTCGCTGTCTGTCTCCAGCTCTGTGTCAGACCACTCCACGGGCTGCAGGCGTCCCGTCTGCTGGGCGTACTCGATCACGGCTTTGTAGCAGAAGTAGTACTGGTCCCATGTCTGGATGCTGAAGGCTCGCTGGGTGCGCATCCGTCGCACTGTCTGCTTCACGTCCACCGTGCCGATGTCTTCCAGGCGTGAGAGGCAAATGTCCAGCGTGCAGAACGTACCTGAGAAAAGGGCCAGAAAGTGCATGAAGGACGAGGTTGATGTTAAGTTCAAACTATGAAGAATGTATACAGACAGTCTATTATCTATACACAACAGATCTGGGAATCAAATGTTTCACCCCCATATTTCATTTACTGTGTCCGCAGTATTTACAGAAGAACAAAATAAGTTGTCTTGACAAAACGTAAAAAGAAAACCCAAGAAAGGTGGTGTAATTTAAAAAAGGTCTGCAATTTAAAACTGCTAATTTTAAAAGATGAATATTAGTCTGAGCCTACCTGTCCTTCCTATTCCAGCACTGCAATGAACCACTATAGGAGGACCCCCTGCTGGTCCCGTCCAATCAGGATACAATGTCCGCAATGCAAAATCCTGCCTTTGTTTCACCTGCGCCCGGAAATCTAACATGGCTGAAGCAGACTTTGGAACCCCAAAATCTGGCCAACTTACATACAAGTAATGAGACACTTCTCTACACTCGCCGGTCTGTGTAGGAGACAGAATACAAATGATGAATAAGGTCAACAGGGCAAAGTTAAGCACAAAACATTAACGTAACAAATGAAAGCATTAAAAAATTCCTTTAACAGTATTAGAGATACAAATCATCATCCGTGGAAGAAACCCTAATGAACCTCACTCATTATTGGGGAAAGGGTAGCTTCAGCTTCAGTCATTTTAAAACATCCAGAGTCAGGCTGTCCGGGTAACAGCTGCAGTTAATTTTTGGCACATTTAGTAGATACTTAATCACTGAATACCAGGAATACCCCACAAATCCTGCTTTTCTGAGAAGATACTCAGATACTTAGACTTGCCCATTTTTTCCAGTTTCCAACACATCAACCTTACGACTAGATTGCTTTCTGCCTAATATACCCCACCCCAAGACAGAGGCTACTGTAATAAGATTATCAATATTATTCACTTCATCTGTACGTGATGATGTGGCGGACTGTTGTACACACCTTAGTATTTAGGTGCCTCATTGGTAAAACTCAATCTTCATAACTTCAAAGAAGAGGTTTGAATGGTGAACTCAAAATCTTTTCTAAATATCAGGCGACCACTCGACTCTCATCCTGGCACCCACACTGGGAAAGCCTCCCCTTTAGAGGGTATATTGTAGGTAAGACTGTAAGGCACTGCATCTTATTTTCTCTTTTCCTCTCAATTATGAGCACACTTAATTGGTGTTTTCTCATTTGGACGGTCATCTAAGAGGGCACTTTATGAGAAAGGTATCTGTAGGGAGCCTGAAGTTTCTCTCATTGTAACTGTACCTACATGGCATCCCATTTTTCTACATCCATCCAAAAACATGCCCACTTTCTCATGCATGTAGGGACACCCTTTACAGCACTGCGTTACATTTAATCCTTCTTTAGAACAACACCCGTAATGGCACTATATCTCATATTCTTGGCTGTAAAGTTGATACAGTTAAGATAGGGACGACACCTCTTAACAGTACTGTGAGGTCACCCCCCTGGGAAATCATGTTTAGACCATTGTAGGAGCACCTTATAGGGCACTGAAGGGCAATTAAATTATTATTTTTTTGTTCTAGAGGGCACATCACTTAAATTTATTGCATAAAGGGGCATCCTAGAGTGGACTTACCTATGTGATAGGTAAGTAATCTTTAGGGCACTTAATTAACTTTTTAAAACCACCCCTAACCACCCAACCCACGAGGGGGGGGCACTTCTATAGAGAATACTAGCTTCTAACTAAGGAAAACTTAAAGTACAGATTCAACTGTCTGAAAAATTTATTTATCCTTACCTGGCCTGCACATACTAACTTTAGCAAGCCAGGAAACAAGCTTTAGGAAGAGAAGATTGGATTTAGACTAAGAACAGGTAAAATCGTAAAGGAGACAAAAGGATGAACCCATGACAGAGAAAGAGAGAGAAATACACACCTGACTGTTATAGAGCTCCAGATGTGAAAGTTTAAAATCTTGAAACATCTCAATATGGACGTTTCTCACCAGGAAGTACCCGTACTCCTCTGTGCGGCCTGTTTCCAAAGGCCAGTACTGCCCACACTTCATCCGCCCTCGCTCCACAACTCTGAAACAGGGAGCGCGATTAAGTGAAGCATTGTGAATTTAAAATATATCACCTGCACTCTAAGTTCATTTGACCTTCCTAACTTTAAAGTGGAAGATTACAACATTTCTAGCTCCTTATACAAATGTGAACTTCACATAACTATCAACATCCACACTTTTCAAAATAGATTTAATACTGTTTAACTGAATATCTAACTGATTTGTGTATTTAAGGAGTTTGATATTTTGCTCTCAGGAAAATGGACATTTTAGTGATAACTGCCTTCCATCACACTCTCAAAGTCAGTAGACCTGGTAGCTTTTTGTGCTATACTGAACTTCACTAATGATCATTAGTTAGGAATCATATTTGAAGCATGAATTTTGTGTAGAGTACGTCAACTTTTAAATGTACTACTCTCAGGTAAAACTCTCCATTTAAAGACTGCAAGTCATGCCAGATGTTGGAAGAAAGCTGTAATGAGATTTACAGAAAAATAAGGAAAAGAGCAAATTAGAAGACTGAGGACTGGTGGTACATCAGTGGTGTTTACCTTGTTGTCATGACTATGATTAATACCATTTGCTCCCACACCATCCTCCAGAAATCGCCAAAGGTTTTTGGCAAAGGCCCTAAAACCACAAAATTCATTACAAACACAAAGTACAAACACACACACTCTCTCTTCATCCTCACACTGGCCTTAGGAATACATTTTGCAATTAGTTGTGCACTTCAAATCCAAAAGTCAGGGAAAGGATAGTTTATAAGGGTTGAGGTGGGAGAGACTAACACCATCGTTATGATCTAACCACCCTGAAGAGTTTAGCCCCTACAGGCTTAATCCACTTCACCATGGACTCGCTGCACATGTGAACAAACGAATTCAGACACCTCTGAACAGACCTAAACACAAACCATACGCATTATTTGTGCTTTGCATTCTGCTTGATTTGTGTTTTCTAATTTCCTTTTTGTTTGCGCTTTTCCTAAAGAACAAAACGGACAAACAACCAACACAACGATCTTCCAAGACTCTTAGCGTGTAAAATAAAATAAAAAATAAAATGCACAATTTACTTTTTCCATGAGTAATATTAATCACTTAATGGTTTTTAATTGTTTCATGCTATTGGAGTATTTTTCTACAGCTCGAAATATGGCATGGCCAATCCAGCAGTGTGTTTTATGGACTTGAACTACATTACCCATAATCTGGCTTTAGCCTGGTGGGGCCATAAACGTGTTGGTATGAACAAGTGGTCTGAGATCTTACTAGTGCTAAGGAGGACTGGAAAGAGTCTTTTTAAAGTGTGTTCAAAAGGCAACTTTTGAAACTGGTTCCCTTACAGATTCGCGGAGTTCTGCTCCAAAAAAGAGCTATATGAGGAAACATACTTAAGCTGGTTAATTTCTGGGCCCATTTAGATGGGTCTGGGTTCATTAGACGTGTTCACATATGCACAGAAAACAATGACTCAGAAAAAGGCGATAAAACTAGATGTTTAACTAAAAACTCTTTAGAGTGGAATATCACCAGAACTAGACATGTGCACAGTCATGTGACACTAGTCACATGAACAATAATTGCATGAATTGAGCCTTGTTCATTTAACTCTCATAGATTGATATTTTTTTTTAATTCTTGGGGTAGGAAAAACTGTAAACTTCTGGTTTGGGAAAAAACAGTACATTTCCCAATAATTTACCAGAATATTACATTCATTAAAATCAAATAATGAGACATTTCTCACCCTGAGTTGCAATGTAAGCATTAGGCATCTTGTAGCCATCCATGAAACTTGCATTAATGTAGTCGGATGTCTGTGAATAAAAAAAAAATGATTTCTTTAGTAGGTAGTAGCTTAGTGAGTAAAACACTTGAACACAATGACCACGAAGTTCTGACCACCACTTTTTACAATTGTGTCCTTGAGCAAGACACTTAACCCACAGTTGCTGCAGGGGGACTGTCCCTGTAACTAAGGACTACAAGTCACTGCGGGATAAGGGCATCAGCCAAATGCCCCCATTATACTTTAAAGAAGCAAAGTGTTTACAATCCTGGGGTAAAAAGTGTTTCTGGGGAGATGCCTCTTTACATGTCAGTAGCATTCTTCATTTTCTCTTTGAAAGGAAATTATGAAACACTGGAATCACAAACTGTTTGATCAATATCTCAAACTGATAAAAGGTATTTAACTTTGCAAGACCATAATGCTCCATCTTATTTTTTTAATTATGTCTCAGTTTCTGTATTCAATAAGTGTTAGTGTATCAATGTCTGCAGAAATGTATATGCAAATTACTTGGTATCAGCATTGTCCCACAAAAACAAAAAGCAAAACCAAAAGAAAAACAAACCAAAAAAAAAACCTAAACAAGCACTTGAGACAGGTATTTCATACAAATTAACAGGAACAAACTGACCAAAACGAATCAGGTAGATTTTAAAAGTGATGCTGACCTCATCATCCTCATCATTGAGTGGACAAAGACGGACACGAGATTCATCCAAACAGAGGACATCGCTGTATCGATTCTTTATCTGGTTAGCTGGCTTTCTGTGAGGGAAAACGCATCATAGCATTGCATATGAGAAACTTGTCTGATTCATCTCATGGTCTGTACATACTGTGTTAAAGTTGTCCCATAACCAGGACTGCCAATTGCTGCATTTTGTCAAATACCACATGACATTGAAAAGCAAAAGTCATTACACTTTAATCACAGATTACTGGAAAACAATATTTTGATGAACCATGCTTTACATATTCTCGCTTAATATTACCATTAACTACCAAAGCAAAAAATTAGTTTTGATTGTCTTTCATCAAATCAAATCCCTTTGAGACATAGAACCCAAAGCAATCTACACCATTTGTATAGCTGCAGGAGCTTGCTAATGAAATCATCATACAGCAACATTTAAGATCTTACTTGGAGTAGTCAAAGGTTCCAGCAGGCGGTTCTTTCCGGATCTCCTCATACTCCTGGTAGATCCCTTTCTTTTTCTTGCGTTTGATGTGCTGGACCAGCTCCTGCACAGTCATACCCCCTGACTCCGCAACATGTATGGACGTCACTGATGCCTCCCCACCCATTCCTGGCAGCCAGCTCATGTCCTGGACGGGGCTGCGGGACAGGGGTGTTGGCCTTGAGGATTTCTGGGGAAGAGGCGGGACTCCGTCTTCTGCTTCCACTTCCTCTT
Source organism: Brachypetersius gabonensis (assembly GCA_037577145.1). Taxonomy (NCBI): domain Eukaryota; kingdom Metazoa; phylum Chordata; class Actinopteri; order Characiformes; family Alestidae; genus Brachypetersius; species Brachypetersius gabonensis. Next base: position 5,417,354 of record JBBJLR010000087.1, on the reverse strand, counting down.
CGAATATGTCCCCTTCCTGCTGGGTGTCCTGGGCACCATTGCTTTCTTGCCTGCAGTTATCGACAGCTTTGCTTGCCTTTGTTGCAGAGGTGAGCACCATTTCTGGGGGGTGTTTTTGGTGCAGCGGTGTGTCTGGGGGCGTCTCTGACTGTGGGGGAGGCTGGCGACTACGGCCGTTCACGACGTTTGCGTTCGAGCCCGTGATGATCCCTGACCCCGGCAGCGCTGAGCCGTTCCAGTGGGCGTGCCTGTGGTTCTGAAGATTGGCATTACCGTCATCCAGGTGGGGGCAGTTGGAGTTAAGTCCATCCCCGAGGACGGTAGCACCCACCTGGGCAGAAGTGTTGGCAGTGATAGGGTTACTGTTGGCCACCTGGTTTTGCTCCAGGGAGTAGGAGCGCATCAAACTGCCCAAGCAGTCCGCAGTGGCGTAGGGCGAGTTGGTGGGGTTGTTCGGGCTGGAGTTGACGCATGACTGGATCCATGCAATGTGGCTGTACTGCGATGAGCCTCCGAGGTGTTCTGGGAGAGAGCTGACAGGGATGTGATTGGCCAGTTCATGAGCTTTTACCGTACATACCTGAAAGAAAGGAACACCCACCACACATTACAGCTAGTTACTATTATACTACTTTGTAAAAATTCATAATTCCATCAAGAACATAGAATTACTGCACCGTCCCCTTACACGCTCAACATTTCTGGATTAAAATGATAAGTTTATACGTATAAGTATTAGCTGGCAAGTTACACACTACCCCTTGAAGCAATGCCAGCACAAAACATTCATGGAATGGGCATCTATAGCAACCAGGGAGACCAGTCAGGGTACGGGACCACCACAAACAGATACGATGTCCACAAATCTAATGATCAGTAATCCAGAAAATGTTGATACATAAAAAACAAACTCCAATAGAGTGTTACACATGACATGCTACGACACATACAGAGAGAAATAGACATACCCTCTCTCTGAGTTTCTCTCGCACAAAAAGACGTAGTACAGCAAATGGAGCTCGGAACCAGAGCGGTGATGACACGATGAATACACACTTTAACCGGGCAGGAAAAGCACCCTAATTCACATGGAAAAAACAGTGTTTGTACTGACGTAAGACTCTTTTTAATTGAACTAGAAATGCTAAAAACACCATAATCCATTTGGCTGATGATTTACTATCACTTTTGGTTGACACAATTACACTTACTTTGAGGAGGTTCAAAATCTTCACACACAGTTCATAGTCAAAGTTGGCATAGGTGGAATTGGTCATGTCGTAAATGAATATAAGACCGTCTCTCTGAGTCTGAATGCTTTAGAAAGACAGGAAATAGAGAAGATTATATTGAGGATGGTAGATCAACAGACTCCAAAAACCTTAAAATACCAAGATCACCAACTTTCACCAATTACAAAACCAATGAATGAACATGTCTCACTTCTCTATTGCCTTGTCCAGCTGATATATAATGGCCTGAAGAACAGCCTTATGGGTAGTGACGTCAGGCCGGTGCAGGCGAGCAGTAAAGAGGGCCAAGGCTGCACCCTTTGCGTCACGCCCCGGCTGCCCACATAAAACATTAATTAAACAGAAATGCTTTAAAGCCACCTTACAATGGCATTTACTTGGAACGCAAACGCATACAACATTTATGGGAAACGCACAGGAATTTTTACCATGAATGATTTATAGTCATGAATGAAGGGACACATGAAATGGAGCAAAACATCTTTAATTCATAACTAATTAAATAAACCAAAATCTAATTATAATACAAATGCTGGCAATTTTGGCAACTCCAGCATGCAGATTCAGAATATTTTCAAAAGAATGGCTCAATTGCTTATTTTCAAGTTATATATATATCAGACAAAGTTATGGTTGTAACAGTGCATTAAAACTGAGATATCACAATTAAAAAACATGACAATTAATACAACATACATTGTCACATGTCTGGAATGAACATTATGACATTTAAGGCATTGTTTCAAAAAAACGTTTCTGAATATAGCACTGACATTTGTTTCATGACTAAACTTCTACAAATATACTTTTTATTTAATATACCTTTTAAGCTCAACACTTACCAAAACCGTAAATTTACCACTCAACAACTCGCTCCTCAGAGGTTCTTCATTAGGGTTAATATTGTAGATACCTTCCTTTATTCTAGTATTCTGAAATATCACACACACACACACACACACACACACACACACACACACACACACACACACACACACACACACACACA
>JBBJLR010000087.1:5402064-5413676 GCA_037577145.1 Brachypetersius gabonensis | reverse complement strand
ACACACACACACACACACACACACACACACACACACACACACACACACACACACACACACACACACACACAGTCCCTGCATACTGACCCTGAAAAATGTCACAGGGAGATACATCACCACCAAAATTAAGCAAGATTGTCACTGACATGGTTCTTCTGATGGTGAAAACTGGGCAAAATGAAACCACAACCCACCTTGTAAGCCTGAAAGAGGTCTATGGCTCTAGGGACGTCAAACTTTCGTGCCATGAGGAACTTGACTGCAGTGATTTGACTGACGAGGGCGGCATTCTGTGACTGTTCTCTACACCTCACCTCAGCCAGGAACTCCTCCACTGCCTGAGAATCACACACAGACACAAACACATGCTGAATTCATCCATATGTACATGCGCTGGAATTGTGAATCGATCATGATATTTGACGTTTCAAGAACACAAGCGTCAATGCTGATACGAAACGTGTAAAAAATGGGGTCGAGTCCATCTGGAGGAGCAGTACAGATAAACATGTAGTTTACTTTTACAGGGTTACAACTGCAGTAAAACGCTTTAGCACAGTATTCCAGCATTGTAGCAACATGCTGCTTCCTGGAGCACAAACATCACATTCATCAGATAATTAATCAGATAATCAAATAATTTTAAAGCACTTATCCAACAATGCTGGATACGATTGTGCAACCCTATTAAAAGCCTCTGCATCTTAAGACTCAATCTTAAGATATTAAGCTCTACCTAAGGCTAGTTGAACCAGTGGCTGACAGGTTTTAAGATATTAACCAGGCAGTTGGTGGTCTGGTGGTTAGGGAGTTGCCCCAGTGATCGGAAGGCCATGGGTTCAAATCCCAAGACTTCCGGTGGCACCACTGAGATACCCTTGAGGAAGGTACTGTCCCCACACACTGATGCCTGGGCGTTGGATTAAATGCAGAGAAAGAATTTCACACTGTTCACACTGAACTCTGTGCTGTGGAGTGTTCATGCATGACTATAAAGGCCCACTTTACTTACTTAACCTTGATCTGTGGAATGAGTACTTCACACCTCTGGTTATTTAATGTTTTAAACAAAAGATTCAACAAGGTGACTCATTAATAAACATGTCTTGAAATGAAGCAGCGTTGCTGAAGTAGGACACCACTAAAATACATTATAGGAGGTTCTCTTGGAGAACAGTTGTGAGTCCGTAACCCAAATTAATGTGTGGTCTCTGCTTAACTGATATTTATTGAAAAGTGGCAGATATCAGTCACAATCAGGGAGTACTGGCAAAGAGGAGCATCCTCTCAAATACCATCTGACTCTGCCTTCCCTACACACAAAGTAAACCCAAGCCAGAATGGTCTCATTCGTGGTTCACCGCTGGGGAAATGAGCAACCACAGCAGAAGAATCCCTCTCCATCTTTAAAAAATCTCCTGAAGACTCTATTCAGAGAGCATCTCCTCTCCTGAAGCACTATCACAAATTACACTTACTCTTCTGATTAAGACTTCTGATTTACACTTACTCTCCAAACAAAGATTTAGCACTTAGAACTCTCCTCACACTGCCCTGAAACTTGAGTGTTTCCTCACAATTGTCACATTGGATAAAGTGGATAAAAGCACCTGTCAAATAAAGTAATAAAATGTCCATTTGTCAAGTGAACACACCACAGCACACAGCAGGCAGACAGCGATACAGCACCCGTGGAGTAGTGTGTGGGGACAGTATTTCGCTCAAGGGCACCTCAGTGGTGCCACTAGCAATCCTGGGATTCAAACAATGTAATATAATGTATGGTTCACCACTATACTACAAGTATAAAGCTTAAGCACTTCAAGCACAACCACGCTCTAATAATTTTTGCAGGGCTTGGAGAGATGAACGGTTCATTACTGAGTGGAGATATTTGTACATTGGGACCCAAACTAATGTTTGGTCTATGCTTAAGTGACAGATGTCAGTTACAATCAGGGAGTACTAGCAAAAAAAGCACCCCATCCCATTCAAGTACATTACACGTTTGGGGAGATGCAGTTTACAGCATATAATGTCTCGAGCATAACTGGTTTCTAATGATTTGGAGAGGTGAATGGTTTATCACTGATTGGAGATTTTTGCCACTGAAGCTTAAGCTTTATACCTATGTTATCACATAGTAAAGATAACACAGGAAGTATAACAGTCACTTAATTAAGAAATCTGAGTTATTCTCTGTGACCCAAATTAATGCTCTCCTTAAATGATAGTTACTAAAAGTGACAGGCATCAGTTACACTCAGGGTGTAAAAAAAAAAGAAAAAAAAAAGAACATCTTCTCAAATATCATTTCATTCCATCCCATCCTCTCACATACAATTTACAAGATTTGAGGAGCTGCACTTTACAGCATATAAATTTTTTTGCCCAACTGATTTCTTATGATCTTGCTGGCCTCGGAGAGGTGAATGCTTCATTACTGAGAGGAGATATTTGTCCATTAAATCGTAGGCAAGCTTTATATTTACGTAAAAGAACGTAAAATTAACATAAAAGAAAACATCGTAGTCACTTTATCAAGAAATACTTCCTCACGCTGTATTCTCTACCCACATACGTATTAGTGGGCATTATAACAGGTTAAAAAAGTATCAGTTCCATAAAACACGGTTGCTGTGTCTAGATGAACATTTTATGTGTGTTCACAGCATATTATAGACTTAATACACTATAATATAGACTAAATAGACTTAAGCCAAAAACATAAGACCTACGTAAACCTCTAACAGAGCTGAGATGCAGCAAAGTCGAGCATGTTGTTTAGAATTAAGGCTGTATGAGCTTTTTTTTAGCAGACTTGCTAAGCAGTTAGCTGGTCGAGAAGTGAGACGGAGGTTCATTTCTTTCCTCCAGCCGAGGGTGACAGGACTGGCAGTGTGTGTGAGATACATTAGCACAGGTTAGTGGGGCATTAATTCCGTAAATAAGTCAGAACTCTTGTCTAAGTGTGTTTACTTCTGTTAGCACTGTTAGCATAGCCTGCTAGCCAACACGGGGCTGGGGGAGCAGAGACAGGGCCTCGTCTTAAAGCACGAAAACCGATTAAAACAGTCCACCTTCGGGTCTGTCAGCTGCTCCAAATGGCTTAAAAGCCCCTTGAGATCCGGCCAAGTAAACCGGAGGCATGTGTGAGTAAAGAGAAAGAGAAGAAACCGCGAAGGATTCTTACCACCTCTTCTTGAGTTGTCAGGGCTTCCGCCATCTTGGAGCCTGAGCAACGTCTGCGAGCGCGCGCCCGTGGCTCCTCCTCGTGCACGCGCCTCCGCTCCGGGGACGCGCGTCCACTACCACGGCCACGCGCACTGGGCTGAGTAAATGAATAGTTTTTATTGCCGACATTATTAATTTCATGTCTTTAGCAAGCTCAGAAGAGAATAAAAGACAATAAAATATGTTTATTTATTCTTATTCTCTTATTTACTCTCCCCCTCTATAAATACGATGTACATATGTATAATACAGTATAGATACATATACACACGCACACACACATACATACATACATATACATATATATATATATATATATATATATATATATAAAATTCAATTAAACAGAGTATAAGATAAGAAGACAAGACATAACTTTATTTTTCCCGAAGGCAATTATTGTGTCTTTAGCATGCTCAGTGCAACAAGAAAGAATAAAATATAATCAGACAATATAAGAAAAACAATGAGCAAGAGTGGAAGCTGTTAAACGTACGTATCTAAATGTCAATAACGCTGTCATTGCAAATGGTTTGTCTTATCTTAAAGGCCTTGTTGGATGGAATGTCTGGTGTCCCAATACTTTAGGCCATGTAATGCATTTTAGTCAATTGATCTACTAAACCGCACAAACAGCAGTACAATATTACACACGCGTTAACTACTGTCAATATGGTTAAAACATGAATATTTGTGGCCCGTACTACAGATGGCCGGTTAGCTCAGTTGGTTAGAGCGTGGTGCTAATAACGCCAAGGTCGCGGGTTCGATCCCCGTACGGGCCACGGTTCCTTTTCATTTTTCAATAACTTACATACAAATTGGTCGGGTCTGTTGTAAAGACAATGTATTCGAACTAAATCAAGTGCTCAAATGTCTTTTACGGTATGGTTGCATTGGCTCCCAGGGATGCTCAGAGGTTATTCATATTTCACACGTTAAAATCCCACAGGCATTTTGGAATCATTATTTCACAGACGTAACAATACTTGACTATTGGTTCAGGCTATTTTACTCAACTACTAAAAAGGAACGATCATTAATTAATAATGATCAATCATTAATATCAGGAATAAGAACCATTTTAACTTGGAACTTCACACACTGTAGATTATGTGCATTTGTTTTCCTAATACAAAATCACCCACTCCAGAGAGTTTTAAAATGCATATTTATTTACCAAAGACAAAGAACAGTCTGTTCGTGGACATTAGCGCTTCCTCCATTTGCAAACTTTTATTTCCTCCTCAGTGTTTGGGCCGTTTACTTTTGGATTTCCTTTGGGAAAAAAAAACCGAACTGTTAGACTACGCCTACACAATGTTGTTATAGGTTCTGACAGAAAATGTTGCAATAAAGAGGAATTGACAATACTGACGGGGCTTCAGGATTAAGAACCACCACTTCTTCTTCTTCGCTGTCCGAGATAATCATCACTTCAACTGCAAAAGACAGAGAACATGAACAGTCTCGAAGAAACAGACAGACCAACAGACAAACGTGCACAGACATGGTACCTTTCTCCTTCTTCCTCTCTAGAAATGTCACGCCTTCATCCTCATCCTCCTCCTCCTCCTCTTCCTCTAGACCCCAGGTGTTCTGGAGCCCTTCACCCAACTGCCCGGTTCCTGTGGCAACAATGACGGGGGAGGGCACTCTGATCGAGGGTCAGGTTTCATTAACAGCAGTGCGAATGACAAAACACACCTCAACAACTGCAGCTGTTACGAAAGAGGGTTTTGTGAAGTTGCATTATTTTAACAGTTAAAGGGGAATTCCAGTAATGTTTCTAAACTGTATGATGCAAAGATGTCTAACAGAAACGTGAAGCTACTCAGAGTGGTCCGACGCAAAATAATTCACTGTAGACAAAGTTAAAGATGTAGCTTTCTTTACAGTAATGGTAATGGGAACCAGGGGTCACAATAATAATCACAATTTTAAGGCATTTTTCCACAGGAATACAGGAATACAGGAATACAGGAATGGTTCTATACCTAAACTGTACAGTGATGGTACAAAACTTGCAACACGCTTTGTTACCGGACTGAGATGCACTGTAACGTCAGAGTTTTTGCCGCATCAGCATCGCAATTCTCTCCTTAGAGTTTATGGCAATTCGTCGCCCCAAAACCACGTCCACGGAGTCGAACCAGCGCACAGTTTTATTGTCAGAGCTGCTTTTGTTATTGTGGTCTTTTATTTAAAGTCTTGTTTGAGTTTTTAAAACCTTACCTCAGCATTCGTTAGGCAGACAATTATCCTCTAAGCTGGCTAACATGTTAGCGATGTCCTGGTACACCTTCACATTTCTCACAGAGTTAAAGATACACATGTGACTGTCATAGAAAACTCACTGAAATGTATCTTCAAACGATATCGCAGTTGTTAGTTTATATTCCACTGGTGTTTTATTGCGCAAACAGTAAAAAATAGTGGCCTCTTTCCACGTCGGGAAGACATTTCGACCAATCAGAAAGCAGTGATGCAGTCAGCTCAGTTACGGCCCACTTGTAGTCCTGCCACCAAGCAGCTCGGGAACAGCTCTATTATTTGTAATGGACAAACATTTGTTCATGGTACAGCAGGGTTCCTTATGTCAGTAGAAAAGCGCAATTATTTACATAAACAACAGTGAACCCACTAACATGCTTATGTGGCAGCGAGGGTGGCAAAACAGTGCAATCTGAAAACTGCTCTACTGGGAATATTGTAGCCTATAAAGTGTAGCTCTCTCTATAAAAATGGGATTAAAAACAGTTCTAGGCCTCAACGTTCTAAATCTTATCATAAAACAATGTCTGTATTCATAATGACTTCATGTAATAACTTTGGGAGGCGGCCTTTGGAGGCATTTTGGATGTCTGGTTCCCATAAAAAACACAGTGAATAATTCTGAATCTGTAAGTTCCTCTAGAGCACAGAGTATTTCACATCTAACCACTCTGAATAACTTCTTTACATCGGTGGAATTCCCCATTAAAGGAAGTTTTACAGACATCACCACTTAATCATGGTAAAATCATCTTAGTTCTGCCCACCACTTTGAGCTGCTACAGGAAAGGAATTACTAAAATTAATGGCTAAAACTAATATATGTATTAATCTGTATGAGCTTTGAAGGGCTGCAGTCAGTAACTGTAAATCTACAGTGCAGATATACAGTAGATGTTTCTGGAGTACAGATACAAGGTATAAGTCCCTAATAAACAGAGTGTATAAGGAAAAACGGCCTTTCCACAGACAGACTAACACACACACAAAGACCAGGCATACACAGACTAACACACACAGACAGACAGAAACACACACAGACTAACATACGCATGCACACAGACAGAAAGCCTTCACTGGACTGAATAGAGCATTCCACTGGGGGGAATTTCCATTTAAAAGACGTTTTACTCTGCCTAACATCACCCTTTCATCATGGTAATCATAGTAATGCATGGCCTCTTGTAAGTCAGTGTATTTCTATATACACACACACGCACGCACGCACGCACGCACAAAGACAGAGGGGAGGCTGTGGGCTGTTCCTCTTTGTGTCTTGGTGAATCCTCTTATGATTTGACTCAAAAGATACACTTCAGGGGGAGCCTCTGCTTTGCTGATGATGTCTTGAGCCGTCTCTTGGGCGTCCTTCATCTCCACAGGAGCTTCAGCTCTCTTCAGAGCCGTGATTCTCTCTTTAGGTATGGACTCAGCAAAGCCAAACTTGCCACCTTCCTTCCTAAACCCAAATTGTCCCCCAAAACAAAGAAAAAGATTGTTTGATATTGTATTCTGTATACCACAGTACATTACTAACCAGTGGGGGAGTAAATGAGCCATAAATACACAATATGAACAAAAGAACTGTGACGCACCTGTTTTTCAGGGTTTGGGCTAGGCCCCTTAATCCCAGTGAAAGATAATCTTAATGCTTCAGCATACCAAGACATTTTGGACAACGCCATGCTTCCAACTTTGTGGACAATGAGATTACGTTCCTAAGACGGTTCATACATCTAAATGGTTCTCTTAGATTCAGATGAATTATTAATGCTAAATGGCACTTGTTAGACCATCCATTCGGGTCAGGGAGGTTTCACGAGAGCCATGTTATGCTTCGTCACAAGTGGGACCCACCATGCCCACACTTGTGAAGATTTTGTCCTTCTCCACCTATCAAACCCAAGTTGTTAGCAAATTAAATGACCCTCCACCTTCATTAGAGCACCTGCCCCTCTATAGGTCTCTGCGTCTAATGAATGAAGCCTGATATAAATGTAAACAAAGACCATAAGCTACACTGCCGTAACTTGGAAAGTGTAGTTGGAAGTCAAACCCCCCACACACATCCACCCACCCACACCACACCACACCCACCCACCCACACCACACCCGTTACCTGACTCGCTTGTCATTTTCCAAGGCATTGTTGATCAGCTCAGTGATTTCAGACACCTTCACACTGGCTATTTTACTGCATCTCAGAACCTGAAAAACACACCCACAAGCACACCCTAATTACTCCCTATGATTTATAAATTAACTAACAAGTAACCAATTAATCGGTTTAAAGGTACAACTGAAGTGCTGTGTATGAAGAGTAAGTAATGTTATCAACACGTATCCCAGGACTGGTAGTGCCGTCACTGAGATACACCCAAGTAAGGTACCGTCCCCACACACTTTTATGTGTATGAGGGTATTTTTATGAGCTCCAGTCACTAACTGTAAATAGACAGTCCACCTATACAGATGTTTCTGTGAACATGGATTAGAAGTACAGATATAAAGGTAGGTGTGCCTAATAAAGAAAAAGCAGCTTTTCAACAGACACTCATACACACCTGGTCTTTCAGCAGCATGATCCCTCCACTGGACTGAATGGAGCATATCTCCCTGTGTTTGTTCATGGCAATAACCAAAAGCCCATCCATGACAAGCTCCTCTTTTTCACAGGGATCCACCAGCAAATATGTGCTGCGAAAGAACAAGAGCGAGAAGGAGAGAGCAAGAGAGGGGGGTGGCAGATTTTATTTGTTAACTGACACCAGAATACCCTTTAAGCACTTCTAAAAAACATAATGTGTCATTTAAAGACCCGTTATGGGTGTTTATGGACAACAACAAACTCTATGGCAATTGCTGCTTCTTTTTAAATAGCATTCTGCAAATATTTCATTAAAATATAATTGTATTGTTAATATGGATTTCACATGTGGCTATATTGCAACACTCAAACTAAATACGCTGTATATCGTACACTGTACATCACGATTTACAGTCGTGAGAAAATTAGGACACCCTATGAAAGCCTGTATATTTTAAAATATATTTGGCCATATGGATCTTTAATACCAATTTTGATGTTACTGAGGGATGCAAATAACAACTACACAATTAAAAAATAAGAAAAGCCTTTTAAAAACTTTGTGACATTTTCTGGTGAGGAATAAATTAGGACACCCCCACACATTATCACACTTAAAATTGTTAAAATCACACAGGTGTATCACGTTAGGAGCACATGATCAATACATCGTTAACCAGCATTTTAAAAGAGCCTTGCCCTATTTAAAAGTCAGATTTAGTTTGCTGTGCTCCTGATTGTTGAAGTGTTGAAGTGAGCACCATGGTGAGATCTAAAGAGCTGTGTGATGCCCTCAGAAAGAAGATTGTGGCCACTTATGAGTCTGGTAAGGGATTTAATCCCATTGAGATGCTGTGGGGTGACTTAAAACAGACTGTACATGCCAGACAACCCTTAAACATGAAACCTGATCACTTAAGAGTAAGTGTGTGTGTGCACTCTCTAGTGTTCTATTTCTCTCTCTCTCGTAACATTAACTTTGAACAGAACAGCTGTGTAGGGTGGGGTGGGGTGTGTTGTGTTGGTGGAAATGTTACAGTGCTTGTTAAGTTCTCCTGAAGTGTGTTAAGCACTGCAGCAGCGAGAGGATCATGTGATCAGGTGATCACACAAGAGATGGATGGTACGGCCAAAAATTTGAATTGCGATATCTTTCAGAATCATACCGGCTTCACAACACACAACAGTATTATATTTAAGAACCCTTAGAACCCCTGCGGCAAAGATTTGTACCTTTCATAAATGGTCGTCGCACAGCAACAAAACACCTCTTACGGAAGTTCTTGTGAATTACAAGACTTCAGAGGTCATCCCGAGCCTTGTCTGGAGTTGCTGTGTCCCACAGAAGTAAAGTTACAATAATAAAAAAACATGTAAAAATACCACTACTGACTATTTAACAATGGCGTCGCACACTGAACAAAAACGCCAAATGTTCTTTAATTTGAGATTAAGTGGCCCCAACCTTTTATGCCAGTTTCATGTAAAACAATATTTTTACTGACCCGTATAATGGGTATAATTTAATAGGTATAGACACAACTAAAAGTGGGGTGGAGGTGCGGCTCAGTGGGTAGGATATTTGCCTCTGGACCAACAGGTCACAGGTTCGAATCCTACCTTCAGCACCACCACTGGGTCCCTGAGCAAGACCCTTAACCCCAAGTTGCTCCAGGGAGACAGTTGCCCCTGTAGTTAGAGAATGGAAGTTGCTTTGGATAAAAGCGTCTGATAAATGCCACAAATGTATGTAAAGTGCTCAGAAACACGAAGAAGCTCCTCAAAAGATGTTTGTTTTGTTACTCATTTCTTTTAGCTTGTGGGCTAAAATTTTGACGTACCGTATTATGTGACCGAGATGAGCGTTTTGTCAAAATAAAAGGTCTTTCAGAATCAGATACTCAATAAAATCTTTTTTTATTCTGTCTTTCTGTGTGGCCTGGGACCAAACAAGTCTCAGACCGATGCCAGTCCATGGCCCAGTGGTTGGGGACCTCTGATATAAACAAAATCGAGTAATGTAAAATGTTCCTTTGCAGAGGGAGAGGGGGAGAGAAGGTGGTGGCCAACTCGGACCACAAAGGAGTGGAGCCGCACAGGCTTGTTTATCACTGTTTTTACCCTAAAATCTCTCGCAAAAAAAACAAAACACAAGTGGCCTTGGGTTCAGGTTTGAATTTTAGTAGATCCGAAAACACCAAAATAATGCTTAGTTTCCTCACATTATATTATTTTATACCATTTATAAGAAACACATGCTATTCTGATAAGCCAAAAAGGATCTGCTGGCTGTACAGCTTTGATGGTACAGTTAAAGAGTCATGTTTGCTCTTACCCCTGCTGGAAGAAAGCGAAGCTCACACAAACAGGCATGTGGTAAATACTCAGTGGAACAGGATCCCGCTCTTCTGGACTGAACTAAACACACAACAGCACATCAGAAGATTAACACACATGATAAAGGTCACACTACATAGAGCATTCTAATATAAAGCCCAGTGTGAGTTCAGGATTAAGAGGGTCATTTTAAGCAACTATGAATATTGGTCGGGTTCATAGCCAATGGTCCCGTTTCCACTCCTACAGCAGGGTGCACTTTGCTACACACACACACACACACATTCTCTGTACTCAATGACCTTTGTGCATGTAGGTTGCTTTGGAATAAAAGCCTCTGCCAATTGAATATATATCCTGGTGGACTCATGACCATTGATGAATGGACTAAAAGGAGCCCCATTCATCAATGTTTATCATTTGTAATTCACCAAAGTGCACCTATATGGCAAGTGGAACTGAGAACATGGACAGTGAATGTAGATACAAGGTCAATGTACGTAATAAAGTGGCTTATTAGCAGACAACCCACTTGATTTTAGCAGACAACCCACTTTTCCGGAGCGTGCGTCTCTCTCTCTTGTTCTGGAGCGCGTGGATCGTCTCTCTCTTGCTCTCTCCCTGTCTCTCTCTCTTACTCTTTCTCTCTCTCTTACTCTTTCTCTCTCTCTTACTCTCTCTGTCTCTGTGTGTCTCTCGTTCGTAACTTATACGTATTTAAACCTCAGGTTTCTTTATATTTTCATTAAAGGTAATGCATTAAACAGAGTTTAAAATTTAATTAAAGTGTTCTGGGAGCATATTTATGGTTTACACTATTAAAATAGGCATTTAAGGCATTTTTTTTTTACCAAAACACAATGCGGTTTTTCATTATACGCGGGTGCTCGTGTAACGTAACCCCCGCGAATAACAGGGGGTTACTGTATATATAGAGGGGTGCCACCTTACAGGTATCCCACGGTACGTACCTCGGTATTTGGGCCACGGTTTCAGTTCGGTTTCAGGACGTGTTTTGTGCATAAAGAGAACAATGTTTTTTTTCCTCCCAAAAATATCTTTATTTTGAACAGTTTCTGTATGAATGTGCTGAATAATATAACAAACAGGTGCTGGTCATAAAATTAGAATATCATGACAAAGTTGATTTATTTCAGTAATTCCATTCAAAAGGTGAAAC
>JBBJLR010000087.1:5385437-5401964 GCA_037577145.1 Brachypetersius gabonensis | reverse complement strand
TCATTAGTTGTCAGTTATAATCATCAAAATTAAAAGAAATAAACATTTGAAATACATCAGTCTGTGTGTAATAAATGCATCTAATATACAAGTTCCACCTTTTGAATGGAATTACTGAAATAAATCAACTTTGTCATGATATTCTAATTTTATGACGAGCACCTGTATATGCTTATACACTGCTGTCACTGCAGAGACACAAAGGAGCAAAACTTTCTAGTTTTTAATGCAGTATAGAATATGTGTGGCCGTTTGGAAGCGGATACTCACCACAGTGACGTCTTGGCCCATGATGGCCACATCCGGCCGTTTAAAGTGACACAGAGCTGATATGGCTGCAATGCTCGCTGCATCCATCAAGTTGCCATCATGATTCAGAACATGAACATCCACACGGATCTGCCAAACCTGCCGGTGAAGTCAACAATGGAGTTAGTGGTTAACTCATGTTATTTTTATTGAAAGAAGTTTACTTGCTACTAGCTCACAGACAGAAACACAACTTGATTTGTTCTAGGACTAAAATTAGATTTCCTCTAATCCTGCATGCATATACATACACATATACACACACAGTGCTGGACTGGCCATCGGGCATACCGCGCATTTGCCCGGTGGGTCAATGGTAAATTTAGGCCAGCCAGGTACATTTGGGCTGGAAGAACAAAACGAAAAACATACACACACACACACACACACGTGCACGCACACATGCACAGTAGTTGACATAAGTCAGGGGTGTTGAACTGGAGGGTCGTGGTCCTGCACGTTTGTGATTTCCCTGCTCAGAAAACCTGGTTCATCTCGTCTCTTAATTGTCAGGTTTAGTGAATGAGTCTGAGGAGAACAATGTGCTGGACACCGTCCCTCAGGACAGGAGTTTCACACGCCTGACATAAGTGGTACGCGGGATAAACAGTAAACTGCATGGTAGTTTTTAGTCTTCATGGCGCAAAAGCGCCCCTAATTTTAGTAACTTTATACTGGATCTCTAATTTCGACAAGTCAGGTATGGAACACCTCAAATATAAAAAAAATAATGACGTTTTAAAATAGGGTTCCTGCCGGTCCGCGGACCCTCACTTCTGCACCTATCAAAATTCAGTCAGAGCAGGTCTGATCTCAGTGCTTCTGTCACTGCGTGCCGTGCCGTGCCCCGCCCCCTTGAGTTCATAGTCTGCCCCGGTATGAGACCCGTTCTCCACATTATATGCACGTATACACACACCCACCCACACACTCCCACCCAATGACACAAAATGTACACATATTAATTGGGTCTCTTACTTTTTCTCCTGATACAACACACAGGGACTCTGTGTCTATGCATTTGGAGTTCCTCAAACATCTTTCCAGCTGCCTGTTCAGTTTCACCAACAACTCAGACTGCCTAGAACACAGAGACGAGTGCATTAGATGAAAGGGGAATTTCACTGATTTTTGACATTTCTTCTCAGTGGCTATAAAGAAATGTAGGAAACACAAATATAATCATTTATTTACTCCCCAAAACAAGTGAATCAACAGTGACTGTATATTGTATACACATTTGGAGGGGGAGGTGCTGGTTAACACATTTGGAGACCAGAATGGGTGCAAAGGAGAGCTTTAATAATAATAATAATAATAATAAAAAAAGTTTTATTTATGGGCACTTTACAATACAAAGTAAAACCAGCATACAGTAGTGCAGTATTAACACATTTGTAAGCAAAATGCATTAGAAACTGAAAACTGAAATAAACTCCTAAACCAATGGAAGAGTTTCTCGAGAATCAAATCGCTCTGAGAGATGCTTACATTTAGACATGGCTGAAATAACTAAATTAAGGAGTTTCAGGCTCTGATCACTCATCATGATGGGGAACAAACCTGTTGGACTGAAAGGCGGGTGAAGCCATGGGAGACAGCTCCAGGTTAAAGAACATGACGCCCTCAGTAGGCCGTGATTCTTTGGGCGGCACCAGTTCACACGACACCTGAGCCAGCACCCTTCGGAGACACACATACACCGTCAGAAACAAAACTACACGCACATCAAGTCAAGGAAAACGTCATAAAACGTACAGCATAGGCTGCACAGTATTACAGCCCTATACCACCCCAAACCAACACACCTGGTTCACTGAGCACAGTCAACAGTTCTGATCATTTCTCAGAGTACTGAAGCATTTGAAGTGTATTTCTCTTTATTAAATTGTCCATTTATGAGCTCCACTCCCCATGTAGAGTCCTGTGCAAAGGTGTTTGACACCTGCGAATATTACATTTGAAACCTACCGAAATGGACAATGAGTGAATATGCAGGTGTCCCTAATGAGGAGCTTGTAAGTGTATGTTCTATTCATTTACAGGAAGCTTTGTGCTGGAGTTTGTTACTAACTGGACCGTGGACTTTATAAATTGTATAGTTCCAAATATCAGTTCATTACAAATTGATAGAACCAGTCCTAGTTTGGAGCATGGGAACATTAGAGGAAGAGTAAACCTTACAGTGAGCACATTATAAGCAACTGGTTGTGATGGAAATCCAGTAACTAACCTTGTTTTCCCGAGACAGACAGTACAGCACCCATAATCTGTGCCAAATGTGATTTTTATATTGCGGTAGTCGTACGCCTGTCTTCCATCCAAGCGCTAAGAACAATGAACAAAAAACAAGTTACTTTCTGTTGACTTTCTTTCTTAACTATATAGATACATTAAAATATGACTTCACAAATACATAACAGCACCTATTATTACAAATTAGTGTTAGGAGTTTCTCTGCATCTTCTACATTCATGTTCCTGCTGTGTTTTAAACTCTTTAAAGTCAACTAGAAATCTTAATATATTTCAGATGCATAAAAACAGCAGGAAATATAAAATCAAAGAATAAAAAAATAATGCATCACAAAACAATAAAAGTAAACTGAAAGTGTAATAAAAGTGTAGATATTTTATACGGTGGGCGTTTTTTAGCACCTTTTTAAAGCTATCTGGTGCAGATCTGATACCGATGAGCAGTTGGTTGGACGACATGGTGGATAAACACCACTTCACTACGGTAATTTTCAGATCGTTTCACCACTAGCTGAGCAGCTCCTGCAGATCTCAGAGACCTACCCGGAATTATCAGAACACTACGTGGACTAAAGTATTGGGACAACTGCACTTGTTTTTGCACCAGCTTCGTTTTAATCGTCCATACAGCAGACTATAACAGCACATCACACCAACAGGGACTTTAATGATACTGCATTAAATTACATAGACTTTAATATGGAGCTGGTCCACTCGTTGCAGCTATAACAGCTTACACTCTTCTTAGAAGGCTTTCCACAAGATTTTGGAGTTTTGTGGGAGTTTGTGCCCATTCATTCTGTTGAGCATTTATGAGGGTTGAGGTCAGGACTTCCACACCGAACTCATTCAATCATGTCTTTATGGAGCTTGTGTTGTGCCCTGGAAGCCATTGGAATAGAAAAGGTTCTTCTCCTAACTGTGTCCACAAATCTCCTTGTGTGCTGAAGCTTTAAGATTGCCTTTCACGGAAAGTAAAGAGGCTTGCCCACACCCTGGAACACATGTGTCCCAATACTTTTTTACCATATAGAGCCCAAAACATTGACTGGTACACAATGAGCAATGCGTTGAAATCAGTTCTTGGAGTGACTTGTAGTGATGTGATTTCTTGATTCCGGTTTAGTTTTAACGTCCGGTTTTTTTTTAATCTTAGTATAATCTCTTCAAATTTCTCTTCATAGAGTAATAGATAACTTTATTGTGTCTCATGGTTAAACCCATGGACACATTTCACTACATGTATAACTACGCAGACATCGTTCATGAGACACATATTCCCTTTAAGGCCAACTTACCTTTTTGTTTTCGACTGCTTTGAGGAGAAAGAGCCTCTCACAGTTTGATAAAGGAGTTTCTCTCATTTTTGAAGCCTAAATAATCCCAGTTTGTGAAAAGCTTTCAGTCACGTTGTGTCTTCTAGCAGTTCATCTCTCGCACGGTTTGATGAGCAAAGCTTAGAAAAAGCAAAACAAAAGTCCCACAGTGATGACGAGTCGGTTCTGTCC
Organism: Brachypetersius gabonensis; assembly: GCA_037577145.1. NCBI lineage: Eukaryota > Metazoa > Chordata > Actinopteri > Characiformes > Alestidae > Brachypetersius > Brachypetersius gabonensis. The sequence continues at coordinate 5,397,892 of JBBJLR010000087.1, read as the reverse complement.
CAAACCAAGGCAAGCTGTCTCGACACCTTGCTACCTAAATAGTTAGTACCCTGCAGGACAGTAAAGTAAAAATAAAGTAAAGAGGCCATTTATAGTTACACATGAACACAGCACACAGTGTGAATAGTGTGAACATTTCTGTCTGTATTTAATCCAATTAATCCATTTAATCTATTCACCAAGTGAAGCAGTGGACAGTCACTGGGAGCCTAGGGAGCAGTGTGTGGGGACGGGGCCTTTCTCACGGCTAACTTTTCTCTTTTTTGTGATAAAATTGAGGGTAATAACAGTAAAGCAAAGCAGAGCCTGCCTGTACTAACATAAGCGTTTTATTTCGAACCTGATCTTATTTTTGCTCTGTTCTTGTGTTTTTACTTCTTCTGGAGTCCATGTCAGCAGCAGTAACTGTATCAGTTCTTTATGTGTGTGAATATTGTTGTGTAATTAACCTCATAGTCAACACAGACCTTTCTGGTACATTTTAAAGTAGAACTTAATTAAGTCGCACTGTATTTGATATTTTATAGGTGACTGCGAACATTCGGCGTTTGCGGACTATACCATTACCACGACAAACAAAAAAGGTGATTTTTTTTGGTAACAGTTGCAGACAGTACTGTACAGAGTGAGCCTTCAAGACAAAGCTATATAGTTTATATGTTCAACTTAATTAACGATACAAGTAACATGGGCCTTAGTCTGGTTTGCAGACAAGTTTTATGGAAGGATCTCCTTTGTTTTTATTTATTGGCTACATTGTACATTATTATTGTACACATCACCTATTGCTCTGATGACAGGTTTGCACACGCTTGGCATTTTTTTCAGTCAGATTCATGAGGAATCGACCTGGAATGGTATTTAATTAACAGGTGTTCTTCATCAAGAGTTCATTTGTGGAATTTCTTGCCACTCCTGCACTCCACATTATGGCAAGTAAAGTATAGTGGCCCCCAACGTGAAATTCTGTCTCTTCATTTAACCCCCACACACTGCTCCCCTCAGTGGGGAATGGATTAAATGCAGAGAACGAATTTCACTAGCAGTGCTGGGATTTGAACCCGCAACCTTCTGATTGCAGGGTCAACTCCCTAACCACTATATACATGCAACTCTGAATGAAAAAACACTGCAAAATGTTCAGTTTCTCAGGTTTTATCTATTATAGGTGCAAGTATTGAACTGAACAGCATTACCTTAAACCTTAAAACATACACACACACACACACACACACACAAACACACACAATATAAATATATATTGTGTGCCATAGACATTTCTTAAACAGCTTCACCCAGAGACCTCTTCTTCACAGGATTGAACTTTAATTCTTCTAAGAAGGAGCAGCAGAGGGCCGAAGCCTTTCAGTGCTCAATGATACAGAATCTTCTCAGCCTTTATATTGACATCTTACACAATGGGCAATATGATAAAATATAGAAAAAGGGAAAGAATGTAAGTGTCGGGTTCATTGGGGCTGATTGTCTTGCTGACAAGGCGTTTCCACAATGAGGTACTTCTTCTTCCTTGGAGACAATGGTCCATCCAACTGGGTTCCGTTCTACGTGACTTCCAATTGTGCATTTTTTATATAGATAGATAGATATCATTTTTTTATAGAAGATATATATGTATATATTTATATATATTTATATATTTTATATATATATACACACACACACACACACACAGTACCAGTTAAAAGTTTGGACACATAGATTAATATTGAAAACACATATTGCTTTGAATGTTTAAAATCAGATTAATGAGCAATCGACCTGGAATGGTATTTAATTCAAATTACTTATTCATCAAGAGTTCATTACTGGAATTTCTTGCCTACTTAATGTGTTTGGGATCATCAGTTGTGGCAAAAACCACTTAACTAAGTAAAAATCAAACGTTCTTTATTACTGTATTACAAAACATATTCTGGTTTGTTTTTGTTTACTGCATAAGTTCATGTGTTCCCTCATCATTTTGTTTGTTTTCAGTATTAATCTACAACGTAGAAAATAATAAAAAAACAAACAAAAAACATTGAATCAGAAGTTGTGTCCAAACTTGTAGTGTATGTATAAAGAGGAGAAAAATCAAACAAGCCATGTGAGTTCATCTGATCTGCAGCTGGTTTGGGTCGTCTCTGCTCGATGAGGACCAGACAGGGAATGGTGTTTGGATAAATGACCTGATAATGTCCAGTTCCCTTCATACGACTTGGTGCTGACGGAGCCCAGGACATCTCCATGGTAGATATGTTATTATAGTCTGTTGTATGGACCAAAAAGCAGGTGCAAGAACAAAGCTTCATTTCTTATTTAAACCAGAGCCATATTTTATCTAATTTTATGTGGAGTGTTGACTTTACACCTCACTTATATTTTCGTCTTTGAATTTGCGATGTTTTAGTCACTTTCTTGACATCAGTCCCATTTATACAGTCCATTTTGAGTAGTTGCCAATAGGCAGGTCCTCAAGAACTTTCAAATGACTCTTGATAGTCATTATATTGTATTAGAGTGTATATTAAACAAGAAAATTGCATGAAAACTCTATTTGATCCAAATTTGTAACTGCAGTTATGTAATGGGATGTCCAGTCAGCTAGGGAAGTGGGTTAGGTGTCCATATACTTTTGTCCATATAGTGTAAAACGCCCACCCACCAAAATACCTTTTTTTCTTAAATTTGAACCAAATTCTGCACGATCTGGCAGGACACCATGTCACCCAGAGTTGTATAGAAATCAGACTATGCTGAGAAATAGCATAGAAAAGTTAATTGAAACAATGAAACTCCTATATTTATTACTTTATTAACGACTAATTAATTGTAACCCCAGAAAATATTCTTCTTCGTACTATGAGCCTGTTCGGAAGGATAAAATCAACACGCCAACACACACAGAAGTGCATTTAAAATAGTTTATTTATAAACATACACTTGCTATAAAACCCACTGCATTTCAAGGGGCTGCCAGGTTGTCCTATCGATCGTCCTTAAGATGACAAAATAAATACAGAGCTTTAACACGCGGGCCATTTTCTTCCTCTAAGGAACAAAACCATCTGCTACATTTTCCTGCTCCGCTTCACATTTCTTATATCTTAATTAGAGATTAGTCTACACAATTAAGACGAGACAAACTGCTGCATCCGGAATTCCACTTCACTTCAGGGTAATTTCAGCCAGATCTGGGATTTTAAAAACGAATTCCGAGAGCATGCCAAGCCTTGCTGCGGCATAAAGCATCATTCACAACAGCCAAATGTGTTCGCTACGCAGACCACGAGGCTCATGAATAGAAAGACAATGGTAGAAAAAGAGAATCTTGTGCATATGTATCTTTTTTCCCCCATCCGCCCATTGGTATAACAAGCAAACAAAACGGAATAGCTCTGGATGTTGCATACGGACCACGACCACACAACCTTCCTCCAAATGTGCAATCGTTTCTTTTAAGGCACGACATAGCGATGCATATGACCAAGGAACAACAAAAGAGGAAAACCGCTCTCTTTAAAGGAAAATAAAACTTCTCGCACCGAACTGCCCCGAAAGTGAAAATTACAATGGAACGATCGACCCAATGGAAATGTATTCGCCCAGTACTTAAGTGAGACTTCAAACGTCATGCATATTTAAACCGCAAGCTTATATCTGATAACAAACAAGAGGACGAAGGAAAACGAAACGAAACAAAAGAAAACGGCGAAGAAGGAATACTCCGAATGAGAACACAGCAATTGACTTGAAACCACACGAGTAAACAAAAAAAGATTCTTTTTTTTTGCTTTTTGTTTTTTTTTTTAAACCATAACGAAAGATGTCTAGTCACTCCCTTCAAGAATCGACCCTTCACAGAATCATGCAGCATATAGCGCCTGCTGTTAAGGCTGTGGGATAAAATAAACATTGCCTCCTTGAAGGCCGTATCCCGTTAATCTCCCAGCAGCAATCAAACCAAACACTGCAGGTCGTCTTCAGGCGGGCCGGGGAACACCAACGGCCCCACTGACTTCCTAAGGTTCAGAGGAAAGGGGCGAAGGAACGAAGTTTTTTGTTTGTTTGTTTTTCCCATTAACTTGTAATAGATCAGTGTCCCCCTAAAAAAAACTAAATAGAATATGTTTTTCAGTTGTTGCCAGTGATCTTGTTTTTATTTTTGGTGAAAATTCTAAGAAACAGCACAGAAGTGACCTGCCAATGGCTTCCATGGAGGATAAAAATAGCAACAATTGCTATTCCAAGTCTTTATGGAGCTTGCTTTGTGCACTGGGACACAGTCATGCTGGAATAGAAAAGCTTCTTCCCCAAACTGTGTCCACAAATTTGGAAGCGTGGTGTTGTCCAGTACGGCTTGGTCTGCTGAAGCCTTCAGACTGAACTTCACTGGATGTAAGGGACCACCTGAACTCAGTAACTAAGATGTGTGTCTCAATACCTTTGTCCATATTGTGTGTATATGTGTGTGTGTGTGTGTGTGTGTGTGTGTGTGTGTGTGTATGTGTGTGTGTGTGTATACACCAATACCTATAGTGATTCCTGAACAATGCTTTTACCTTCTGAGAAATTACAGACTGAAAGTGGGTGTGTTTAAAGCACAAATGAAAGCTGGATATGGGTGATGCACTGATATTGAATTTCTGGGTCTGATGCAATACATTTTGAGTCACAACCTTACTGGGACCGAAACTGATATCATAAAGAGATTATTACTGTATGTAGATGGTTTACATTAGTAGAGACTCTAATTTAAAGCCACTCACAACAATATGTTAACTGTGACTTAAAGCGAAAAACAGAGATAAGGGCTTAACTGACTACCATCTTTAGACAACGTTGTTAGTTGCTGTAAAGATTTAACACTTGGTACTCTCCTCTGGTTCTCACACTGTCTTGAAAGTTGAGTGTGTTCTCGTATTGTAAGTCGTTTTGGATAAAAATGATTGTAATGTGATGTAATGACTGTGTGCTGCAACATTTTATATTGCTGAAGATATTCTAAACGATACAAATTGTTTGTGTAAATCACTCATAATTTCATATTTCTGGCTCTAGTTTAGAGATTCAAAAGCCTATCTATTACTTTTACACCAAAATAATGCGCCAGGTTTACTTATAGCCTATGCAAACATACCTGAAGCCCAAATGGCTCTTTAGACGTGATGCACTGTCAGAAAACAGAAGCCAATATTTCATTACCTACATAGTGCACAGTATGGAGTCAATTACAATTAAGCCTGAGATAAAGGCTAAGAGGTTTATCTGATTCATATGAATGATCCTCTCTATTAAGACACTGTAACAATCTCATTGATCCGTCCGGGCTGAATGAAATTCATTTTAGCTTATCTGTGTTATTTCCCTCATAATGCAGTTTCAGTTGGAACATGAATTTAGCATTGAATAGCTAAAGTAACTATAACAGCACATTGGTAAATAATGACTTAACGATATTCACATTTTAAATTTACGCCTGTATCATAACAGATTACTAGATCAACAGAAATCCAGTCGTTCAATTTCTTATCACTTTCCCCTCATTTCATTTCCAGTCACTTTAGTGTCTCTCATTTGAGTTTTTTGACCATTTGTTGAAAACTGATGATGTAAATGCTGTAATATGGCCTTAAACTAACAGCTGAAACATTTTGTTTTGGATACTAAAGTACATTTTGTGCCATCAGCCAGTAATTACTCTGTTACAGCTGTTACAGGGAGACTCAAGAGTGTCCAGCAGAGGCTGCTGTGGTCCAGAAAAAGGGGCCGTAGATTACACACGTTAAAGCTTTAAAATAGGACAGCAACTTATTATTAGTAATCTCAGCCATATTATCAATATCAGAAGAATTTTTGTGCCGATATAAATTGAGTAGCTGGGTGGCCTAGTGGTTAGGGTGTTGCCCCTGCAATCAGAAGGTTGTGGGTTCAAATCCCAGCACAGTAAGGGCCATCACTGAAGTACCCTTGAGCAATGTACCGTTCCCCTTGTTGGTGGCAGCCCACTGCTTCGCTGGGTTAAACATAGAGATAGAACTTCACACTGGGTGCTGAGGTGTGTTCACAAGTGACTATATGTATCAGAGCATTATGCATTTCTAAAATTTACTCTGAGACTAATCAACCAATAGTATGATTGTGGAATGTAATTTAGACTGCCAATCAGCAGTTTCGATTCTGGAACGCACATGCTTATTGGCTGACAGATGCTGAGGGCTGAGGTACTGAAACTTAACCCTGAAAGAATATTTCAATACTCTGAGGTACTGAAGTGATTCAGTCTGTACCATTAAAGTAATGAATACTCAGCTCTAATCGTTATGTTCAGTTTTCCTCTCACGCAGATACATGCAGGAATACACATAACTGAAGCTAGTATGGCAAGAATGCAAGCGTCGAGTTAATAGGTGCATAACCATTTCATTTCATTCACACAATAACCTGAGGATGTCTTTGAACTGACTTTGTGCTTCCTGTTAAACATTTTGAACCCACAACTGGATTTGGTAGCCCATGGACGCTTGTAGGAGGTCATTTCTGTGCTGTATCTTATAGCTTAGATATTTCTGTTACATATTTTAATAAATAGAAAACTTTTTTGTGGAAAAACTGGATTTTTTTGAAGAAAAGGTGTTAGTTGTTCAATAAAAGCTGCTGAAAACCATTGACAGAGGATCCAAAGTGCAAAACCTATACTTAAATGATCCCCCTACCTCCTGTGCAACTCCTCAGCGATGAGGTTAGATATTATCCTAACAGGACCTTTCTCGTTGAAAACGCGGGTCGGTACTTTTATTGCTAATTTAAGTCACCTAGGCTGTCCAGCGAGTGGAACGCTCCACTCTGTACAATAAGCTAATGTCAGGTTTAATACTCGTTACAACCGTGTATGATCATGCGACTAATGGTCAGAATGGCAAATCTGCAGATTAATACTGGAGTCCAGACAAAGGATCAAATGCTCCGCAGCGTTCCAGTTTTGTCCGGGTGTGTCCCGGGATGATCTGTGCGTCGTTGTGCTTTATGGTACTCGCTCCAGAAGGGTAACATCAACTCACGACTTCTCCAGAGGAATGGTCCAGGCATCTGCGGGCTTGGCAAGGAGGTCACAGGGTGGTGGGCTGGCCAGCAGCTGCGGGAAAAGACTAGCTTCGTAAGGCATGACCTGTTTGTTGCACACAGTATACATATGCAGCAGAACCCTGAATCTGTATAAAAACAGCGTTCAGCAAACCTGGGAAGCTGATCCCCTGCTAAAAGTGGGGGATTGCTATATACAGTATATTTATCATGCTGTGTTTGGATTGGTTGGACTGGAAGCTGAAGACCCTTAAAGCTCATTGAAAGCAAGGCCTATGATTATAATGTCCTTCTACCTTTTCTTTAAAAAGGGTGTATGATTTTCATCATATACATTCTGTCAGATTGTGGTGACGGGGCGCTATGGCTTTTAATATTTAATATCAACTGTTTTATATCAACATGAAGGAAGGCAGTGCTTGTTCCACAGAACAAAAATGATTTTGGTGCACAGTTCCTGCACTATTCTGGACAGCATTAACTGGACAGTATTGGTCACAATAAAAACCCATAGATCATGGATGTGTGTGTAATACTAGTTTCTGCTCACCACGTGATTTGATATAGCAGTCCTGACAGTTGAGCACACCGTTCCGAATTCGAACGTCTGTTCCTGCGCTTGTGTCACCGAGTAGCCCTTTACACACACCACACTGGAAGACACACACACACACACACACACACACACACACACGTTTCAGAGTATATTCTAAAATGAGCTTTGTAGCCTAAAAACTAGTATACAACATTTGAAATCTGTCGTGTTATATAATGAAATGCACCCCACAGCCTTACCGGTGTGACCGAATTCACCATTTTATATCCTTTCCATACTTTTTCAGTGAGCTCTTACTACAGTTCCCATTATGCACTATGTAAATATGTCATAAAACTACTGGGAATCCACACGTTTATAAAGAAATTGATATAGTTTTTTATTTTACAGAGAGTCATTTGAGGCCAAACAACATATATATTATTAATCTACTTTTGTTATTAGATATTTGATATACATAAAGGAAAATGGGCAAAAAACTAATTTGTTGCTGGAATTTATACTATTCAAAAGTATAAAATAAAAAAGCACCAAAACATATTAACGTATTAAGTAATTTCAATGTATGTAATATAGTAAGACGTGCACTTTGTCTGCTTTTTTTTTGTGCGTGCTGGCAATATTTGTACATGTGTTTTTGTATAATTTTGTGTTTATACCTTGTTTGTTGAATAAAATGTAAAAACAATTTAAAAAAATGATCATAAAAGGTTGGGTACCCAAAACAATTGCAGCTCTCAGACAACTTTGTGTGCCCAGACTTTTGAATGGTCTTCCTTTCTGGGTTTTTTCACTCCAAAAATAGTACAAAATAACAATAATACACTAATCTTGTGTAAAACAATGAAAAAGGGTGAGTGTTTCATCTACAACATTATCATTATCAGAGAGCAGTTCGTCTTCTCATTGCTTAACTACTCACAAAAAACTAAATTTAGACGAGAAGCGCATATGTCAGATATGCTCATATTTTGCACTGAAGTAGATTTTTTGCATTGAAGTCAGTAATTTTACCTAAGAACTCTAATTGATAGCAGTGGTAAGTTATTAATAATATTTAAGAATAAGAATATAAGAATATTAATCATTTCTGCCACTTACATTTCTGTCCAAACTGTGCAGTACTAGTGAGTATTAATGGAACATATATGGGAATTTCTACATAAATCAATCTTTAAGCACATAGAAAGTTATCATATGAAAGTTGTCTGACGCGTGAGACATTGTTTCATTGTAGCTGGCAGTAACTTGGTTAAAAGCTGTTGTTGATTTAAGTATAGCTTTACAGGTATAAAGAATAGTTGTTGACTACCGAAGCCCTGATGTATGTCGCTCTGGATAAGAGCGTCTGCTAAATGCCGTAAATGTAAACGTTTTATGATGGTTTTGACCTCTGTTATTATTATTTCAGGGGAAATAGATATGTACTCTAAGGCAAATTAGTCTCTGAAATGACTTCATTAGAATTTTACAAGAACAACAGTACATATAAACCCTTCAGAGACATGAAGGTCCAATGAACATCGAGCTCTTTGAATGTCAGTGAACGCAAATGTACCTTAAAGCACTGGATGTGGAAGTAAAGCCCCAGAGTCTCGATAATCATAGCGGCTCCTTTACCCAGAGGGTGTGCACAGCTGGAGCAGAGCTTCTTCCCACTCACTGACCTACAGAGAGCACCAAACAAAACACTACTCCACATCTGGACCGCCTATGAAGACATCAACTTTATTCTAAACCTTTTTTTTTTTTAATCATGCTATAACTTGAACATACACTGCTATATACTTTTATCAACCCGAAGACCTTTTCAGTACCATTTCAGCACAAACCCATCTACAGTTGTGAGAAAGGTTTTGCGAACCCTTTGGAATTGTCCTGATGAGTTGAGTGCATTTGTTATAAAAGACGGTGGAGATCTGTGGCCGCTTGCATTAAACAGCATAAAGTTAAATGATCTGGGGATAAAATTAGCATTGTACATTTTGATTGAAATTTAAACACTTCAAAACATAGTTCTAATTAGTTTTAATTCAAAGCTGAAGACATTTTGAGCATTTTTGAGCATAACTCGAGACCAAAATTTTTTATACAAGCAACCACAGATGCCATTGGAGGGTCAGTTCTTGCAAAAATTCAGTTAATTCACAGTTTTTCTCTCCGCAAACATATATAATAGCATGACAAAGGCTGTATGTGCCTTGCGGGTCTGTGTCTGCATGCATTGCAAAGCATTGAAAAATGGCCTGAAAGGAAATGCACACTTTACTGAGATGATAAAAGCAATGATAGTTTGTATGAGTGTATGTGACTTCCTTCAGCACTAGCCTGTGTAGTCTGTGCAATGTGCTGAAGGTGTTGCCTTGATAGTCGATGTAAAGCTGTACAGGGTACAGTTTCTAGCATATCTACATACAGCCAAGAGCAGCTGGGCTTCAGCCTGTATGATTCCGTTGGTTTAAATAACCAAAAAATGCATTAATGACTGAATGAAGTTAATACTTCATGACTTATAGTTGTGTCAGATATGCTTATTTTTTGCACTGATATCAGTAGATAAGTAGTAAAGTCAGTGAAACACTGTAATTTTACCTAAGAACTCTAATTGATAGTAGTGGAAAGTTGTATTTTAATAATATTAATAATTTCACAACATTCATTTTCTTATTCATTGGCACATCTCAGTTGCCAATCGACTGAGTTCAGTGCAAAAATCAGCACAACTGGCAAAAATAAGTCATAAATGCTTAAATTTATTCCGTGTAAAGCTCTTTTTGATTGAGTCTACATAGATCACGTGAGCAGCCGGGCTTCAGCCTGCACAACTGCACACTGCCAAACTAGAAAAATGCATTACTGATATTAAAACTGAATTAAGTTCATGATTTATGACAATTTATGAGTTCTGTCAGAAATGTTTCGTACTGAAATCAGCAGATAAGTAATCGAAGTACTACAAAAAAGCTATGTCATTTTACAAACTCTTGCTTAAGAACTCTAACTCTGTATTTGAGTTATATTTAATAATTCTAATGTTTCACTGATAATTTTCTCATTTCTCATTTATTGCCACATTTTGGTTGCTGATCTACTAGGCATCCCTAAAACATACAAGTGTTTCTCAGTGTACAGCTCTGGCAAAAATCAAAAGACCACTGCAATTCATTCATAAAATCAGCATCCCTAAGAGTGTGACAACCATTCAATGTCAGTGTCTGTTCAATTCCTACACAAACACCTCATTCTGCTTTATGAGCTACTGATTACTGATCACCTGAATCACATCTCAGTTAATGAGGAAAAGTATAAAAACACTGCTGTAATCAACACTCTCCTCTCACACTGAGACCATTTGGAGGGTAAAACACTATTAGAAGTTCCTCAAAGGTCATTATTGCCATTTTATTTAAGAGAAAACCAGAGTTGGGTTTTTTTTTATTTGAATAAGACCTGAGAAACTGAACATTGTTTGCAGTGCTCTTATTTTTTTCCCATAGCTGTATGTTTGTGTGAGTGAGTTGTTGAGAGACATCCTACCTGCTTGGTGATGGGGGCGGTGTGTCTTGTGATGATGGAAGTGACTTAGATGGGTGTGTTCCTAAAATGTTTTCATACGAGCCGGTCCTGACCACGCACACACGCATAGACATACACACACAAACATGAGACAGCAAGCAAAGGGGTTTTCTTTCTCTACTTGTTTGCATGCTTTCAATTTTTCCCCCCTTTTCTTCATGTCCATATCATATTCTTCATAATGCTCAGAATCCTCTTACTATTAATGGTATCATTATATGTAAAAATGTAATCATACCAAATGAAAAATATGCACCCTGGCAAATGTTGTTTTTTTTTATGAATGGGAAAAATGGTTGAAGCAAGCATAAAGAGAATCAAATGCTCAGTGAACACAGCAGAGCCAAGCTGAGGACCAACACGTGCGTATCAGACACACACACCTCCTCATCTTTGGAGGCTGAGTCTGTGAAGGGGTGGCATTTCTGTCCAGTGAGGCTGTTTTCTTCCACTCTGGTCTGCTCTCAGATGTGCTGCTCTCATCTGCATTTACACACACCATGTTAGATTAGACAACTGGTACGATACAGAATAAAAGTATTTTTTACTATATATATATATATACATACACACACACACACAGTAAACCTCCAGTTTTACGGGACTCGCAGATCCAGTCACACGCGTTTTTTTTCAAGAACGAAACTGATCGTTTTACGCGAAAATATTCAAAACAACGTGGAACCTGCAAATATTCTCTGCTTTTTTTGCTTTTTTTTCATGGCAATATGTTTTTTTTTAAACTCATTTTAGTACTTCTGGCTCCCCGTGCATGGACTTTAAACCTCTCTCGCTCTCTCTCTGTATGTATCTCTCTCTCGCGCGCGCTCTCTCTCTTTCGTGACTTTTCTGGAGAGTGCGTCTCTCTCTCTCTCTCTCTGTCTCTCTCTCTCTCTCGCACGCATACTATCTCTCTCTGTCTCTCTCTCTCTGTCTGTCTCTCGCGCGCGTGATCTCTGTCTCTCTCTTTCTCTCTCGCGTGCGCGAGTTCTCTCTGTCTGTCTCTCTCTCTGTCTCTCTTTCTCTGTCTCTCTTTCTCTCTCGCTCTCTCTGTGTCTCTCTCTGGTTCGTGACTTTTCCATATTTAAACCTCGAGTTTACCTTTACATTTTCTTTAAGGGTAATGTATTAAAGAGTTTTAATGAAATTAAAGTGTTTCTGGGAGCACATTTGGGGTCATATTTAGAGTTTACACTATTAAAATAGGCATTTTAAGGCATTTCTTTGACCAAAACACAAC
>JBBJLR010000087.1:5326974-5342887 GCA_037577145.1 Brachypetersius gabonensis | reverse complement strand
GTGTGTGTGTGTGTGTGTGTGTGTGTGTGTGTGTGTGTGTGTGTGTGTGTGTGTGTGTGTGTGTGTGTGTGTAGTACACTGATGAGGTCCAGCAAGCACTTTTTCAATCCTCTTTAAGGGTCTGTATATATTACACAAGCAGGCAGCTTGCCGCAAACTGCTTAAGCACAGTCAGTTACTTACATTCACACACTCACACTCAAGTTTTTATTGCTGACTTTGTGAGTATCATTTACTTCGGATTTACTGTAGGTAAATGCAGCTTTAATTCATCAACACCAAGTCCAATCTTAACGAAAATACATTTTTAGGGTCTTTACATTTCTGGTAAAAGTTGTATTTTTAGCAAACAAACACTACATCTTTATAGGTCCCCAAAACATAAAGGTTTCACAAATAGCTAAATACACATAAACAGTTTAGGTGAACTCTCAAAATGTCATCAGCTATTGGATACACATTGTACCTAACCCACTGAAGACGTAACGGTTAGTAAATTGATAACGTGTGTTCTAATTGTTCCGGTCAACTATATTGCTTTGTCCAGCCACATACAGTACTAGCCAAAAGTCTTGGACACATCTGATTGTGTTCCATATGTTTTGTATCGTGAAGAAATTTTGATATAAAGGTTTAAATTTAAAAGCTTCAAATTAGTGTCAATTATTTTGATCAATATTTTAAAACTGATGCCCATGTATGAATTCAACATGTTAAACTTATTTTATTTACATTTTTTTTTTCAAAAACTTGTTGGAAAATGCTAAACCAAAGTCATTATATTGCAATTACTATGTGGTTCTCATTAAAAGTTAATCACCAGAATATGTTAATGTTCCTTGTTAATGCATTCAAGTCTATTAGTTGTGTTGTGAGGTAGGATATGAGTGTTAATAGGTCTTGGTAAAAGGGCAACATTTCTGAAAGGAATAATTCCCTAAGTATTATTTGTTTTCAGTATTTTAATATCTTTCAAATGCAAGTCCTATCTAGTCTTTGTTTTCATAGACGATTTGACAGTAAAATGAAAAAGGGCAACATTTCTGAAAGGAGTAATTCCTTAAGTATTATTTGTTTTCAGTATTTTAATATCTTCCAGATGCAAGTCCTATCTAGTCTTTGTTTTCATAGATAGTACAGGGACGATTTGACAGTAAAATGAAATTTTTAGTAAGTGAACAATCTAACAGTAGGGTCCAAAGTGGGATCTGAGATCTTACTGTGACGGTCAGAGACTGCTAGAGGTCGTCCTTTTCCTTTGTGTTAGTTTTAGGGACTCTTATTGTGACATTCCTGAGCATACCAGTCTTGTATGTGTTTGCATTATGTGTTGCAGCTGACCTGTGTGCTCAGGGAAAAGGATGTTTCATTTGGATTGGTTCATAGAATTTTGAGTTTTGTATTCTCTTTAGGTTGGACCTTGTTTTGCTACACAGTCTGTCATGTTGGCTTTTTGGTTGATGTTCCGTTCTCCTTCATTCTTGTTTTAGGCCCTCGTGCCTGTTTTGTTTTTGGAAAATAAGTTATTAAAACGGAAGTCTGCTTATGTGCCTGCCCTAAACTACCAAAGAACAAAGAAAAGTTAAATAAAGAAGAAATATTCAGTACTAATTTGTAAGCAAATTGATGACACTGTGGTAAGGCACTTTAGTTTTTCCACTGAACTAAGGGTTCAGATGACAATTAGGTGCATTTACTACACTGTTTAAAGGCTTTTGCTTAGTCCATGCACACTGCTATCAAATACAAAAACATTGTAAAATTTCAAAGTTTCAAAGATTTTGCCTTTTCCCTCATAGTGTTGAGCTAACAAGATAATTGGGTAATCGTTCATTGAAGGCCAGTATTTGTAAGGTTACACAACCTTTTATCCCAACTGATTTAGACCTACAACATTTAGAAAGGCATCAGTTGTAGCCATTACTCAGAAAAGAGAACCGGAAACTAGACATCTGGGATATGGAGTGTCGTTGTATAGATCAATATTGTATGCTGTCCTCTATATGGCGCTATATCATTTTTTATTTAAATCATATTTTATTTAGATTTATATCAGACTTATATTATTTATTATTGTATTTATTATCTTACTTTTTATTTGACATTATTCTGGTGTCTTGTGTGTCTCTCTGTGTCTGTGTGTCGTTGCAGTCACTACATAAACAATTTCCTCTGGGATAAATAAAGTGTTTCTGATTCTGATTCTATATAGATGAGTGTAACTGGGATTGTGAAACACAGAAAACACAACCAAGACTGAACTTGGAAGGTGTTTGCAGGAAGCCTGGAAAAATATCCTTGCAGACTTCTGCCGATAAAAACGGAGGTCTCCAGAATGTAAGATGTGATGAAAGCAATGACTAGCCATCCTAAATATTGAAATAATTCATGCTATACTACGTTCTTGGGGCTGTGTAGGTGTGTGTGGGTGGGGCAAGGGTTTTGAATGTGTACTACACATTTTAAATCAGAAGCATAGCAGAATGCATGATAAAGCAGAAAGCAGGATGGAATTGTCATGTCTACCTCTAGGAAGGAGGACGCATATGCAGGAAATACTGTTAACACTGGGCTTTTAATGAGAAACATAAAACAGAGCACCATAAGAGCAGCAATACAAAACAGAAAGTGTCTTTGACCACAGTATCAAACTTAGGGCTCTTCCTCCAAGCTCCTAGGTCCCTATTATGGCCATGAAGGTCTCTCTGCTTCTGACAGGGCAGGACCTGATGCACCTGGACCCCAGTCAGGGAGTCCTGAGAGAAAGTGGACCAGAGGCTCTACAACTTGTGGCAGCCAACAGTTTCAACAGCCAGCCAATGGGATAGCTCAGCTGATTATTTCTGTGAGGCAAGGAGAGAGAGAGGCTGAGCACAATCAGTGCTTATGGACTTGAGCTGAAGAGTAGAAGGCGTCTTCTACTTTGGGGACACGCAGGAGGAAGAGCAGATCAAACTGGAGTGAGGACAGTGACTGCACACCAGGACTCTGGTTTGGCTGGTTCTTAGCAACGGGGATCAGCTGTGAGCCGTGCCTTTACTTGACGCCGCGCTAAAGATAAACAAACTGGCACATGGAGACAGGGGGACGTGACTAGGACTCCTCAATACTCAGGCGAGGGCTCTCGCTGGGGGCATGGCAGAGACGGCACAGACATGACAGAAATGTGTGTGCATGTGTGTGTGTGTGTGTGTGTGTGTTTGGGAGGGGTGCTTCTAGTGGCAAGCTGCCCGTGGTGATGGAAAATAGACTTGAAGTCTATGTTCAGAAAATCGCTGCAGATATTTCACATCTTCATCTTCCATGGTAAAACAGATCTCTTTTTTTACCAATGAAAACACACATTGTCAATAATGCCTGTTAAGGATTTCTCTGAGTAAAGTGTGTGTGAGTAGATCGCTAAAATGGAAAGTAAGGGTACTGAGTTACGCATCTATCTAATCCGTTTCATCTGTTTGACCCACATTGGTGCTGCAGCCATCTGTGGCTGGGAGACCAAAAGAGCACAACTGCTATTGCTCTCTGTGTGTGGTTGTTTCCTAGCTGTTTTATAATTTTAGGGCTCAAATCATTTTTAACTTGAGATTACAAGAATCCGTTGGCATTCATTTCTCACATATCTTTTCAAAAACCTAGAAACATGAATGAAAGTCATACTGTAAGCACTACTCTTGGTTCTTCTGTTAGTCCTTTGCTTTCTCTTTAGTGTTCTAAAGCAGAGGTCCCCCGCAGATTGGTATCAGTCCGTGAGTCATTTGGTACCGGGCTGCACAGAAAGACAGATTTTTCAGACTCTGATAATCAATAAAATCAAAAAATATTTTATTGATTGTAAGCATGTTTTTTCCATTGTTTTTGTTCTTTTTATTTTCAAACGTGAAAAACACACACAAGGCACGAGGGCCTAAGAACACAAAACTGAAAGTGCAGGGTTGTGAGCGGTTGACCGACACAGAGGTCAAACCAAACAGAACTTAAATACACTACAAGAAACATAACGAACCAATGAAAAAACACATTCACTTAGTCCTGAGTACACCAGCAGCTGGAGCCTATCTCCAGACCTCTTCCAGCTAGTGTACTCAGGATATCAAAATAAAAGTCTTAAACATAACTAAACCCACAGCGCCCCCCAGTGTTCGCTGGACAGACCTTACATACGCATTTTGTTTTTAGTTGTATCTATACCAATATTGTTTTACATGATACCAGTCCGTGGCACAAAAATGGTTGAGGACCGCTGCTCTAGAGCCTATCAGCACAAGCTCTTTACCTCCATGTATTCTAAATACCTGTTCACACAGGTTTTCTGAGCACAGCTTGTTCTAGCTGAACCTCAGCATTCTTAATTGTATGTTTCCCTGAACACAGTTGTATGAACATGCTGTTTGCTTACACACACACCCAGGCATCTCTACACTATTTCTTTCTCTCATTAACTTACTCTGTTTCTATATCTCACCATGTCTCTGTTTTAATCTCACTACTTTTCTCTCCTTTTTTTCACTCTATCCCTCTCTGTTTTAATCTCTCACCATTTCTTCATGTCCCTCTTTAGCTCCACTATTTCTCTTTCTCTCACTATTTCTTTATCTCTTCTCTCCCAGTCACTGTTACCTTTTTCTCACTATTTCTCTCTATTTTATCTTTTACTATCTTTCCCACTCCCTCACTTGCTCACTTTTCTCTCTCATACATTGGCCTATTTGTAAAATGTTTAGCATGCTATTCGAATTATGAGATTTTGATAGGTAAGTGTCCAGTCATTAGCTCTGTGTCCACTCCATTCCGCCACTGCTGCTGAGAGTTAGCACTAAATCTGCCTGTCTGACACGCTCTATAGCAGCTTCTGTTGAATCAGCAAAAGCCCGTTCACATTAGTATTCTGCACAGTGCGCTCCATATTTAACTGCTGTAAGGTAGGTCAAAGGCGCCCATGGCCTGCTCATGTTCGGACTGGGATTCCCAATAAATGCCTCGCAAAAAAGCTTTGCATGATTTCAAATATACTTTAAAATCCCCACTGTGGAGGTTGTCATGGAAGCAGCGACTTACATCACAAACTGAAAAAAGGCTTAATGTGCACATAAAAGTCATAACAGTTCAACTCAACACGAACTTAACAAAAGCCTCTACCTTGTAGCTCCACCTAGTTGGTGCACATTTAGACCACTCTCTACACAACATGACAATGACAATGAAATGTAAAAGCTACAGAGGCACCGGTGTGTCACTGCTGTGCCGAGAATGGTCCAGCATCCAAATTTTATCCCTGTCCTGTGGTCAAAAACAGTCCTGTAGTCAGAAACTGGCTAATAATAAACATAGTAGAGGATTATAAATTGTGCATCAACAAATACAACTGTACATCTGTATTCCCAAGCTATAAGATGGAGCTCAAAAAGTGGGCAGTAAGTGGAAGCAAAATGTAGGTGACTTTAAAAAAGTGGCCAGTTAGTGGATGTACAAGGCGTGTGTTTCTAATAATGCGCTTAGCGAGAAAAAGTAAAATGTAGGTGTTTCTAATAAAGAGGCCAATTAGGGTTTGTACAAGGTAGGTGTTTCTAACGAAGTAGGAAGTGAGTGAGTAAGTGATTGATTTAAGCCCCTCTAATGGAGATTTCTGATGGCGTTTAATTGAGTAAGGCTCTTAGTCACGTCAGAGCATCTGACTTGTATCTTTATGGGAAGCACAGCGTCTATTGTGGGGCTTTCTTTGGCAACCACAGACTTCATCAAAGTCATTCCGTTGCTATCAGGAGATGCCATTGTCTTTGGCGCACAACACGACAGCTAAATTATGGGTCCGTACATCAGCAATTCAAAGTCTGTCTCGTGACATTCATCCTTTTATAATGGCAGCGAAGGAAACAGATGACACATTTCCAACATGTGAATGAGTGCCGGCTCTGTCTAACAAAAGACGGAGGGTGCCTGATTCACTTGCTCCTCCGAAACCTTGACAAAAGACGGTTTGCGCAATGAATCACTGGTGTCTGGAAAGCTGAGAAACAAATCCCTGACATTTTCATACAGAGTAATGACACTATTTCTGAATGCTAAGTGGAGTGATAATATTAGCACTTCAAATGAAAGAAAAGGAAAGAATTAAATGCAAACAATGATTCTGCAATATGGCCCCAGGCATGCTTGGGAATGACTTTCTGGTTTAGGTGAAGGATGTTTGCTGTTTACTGACATACATTGACAGTCTGTGTTCATGGACTGATGGGTCAGATGCATCTTTTCTGACAAGACAATAAGGCTTGTTAAGTGTTTTAAAATGCACAAAAGAAAGCTGAGAGTCCAGTGATAAGTGAATCTTGACTGTTAGCATAGCCATAGATGAAGATGTGTGTGTGTGTGTGTGTGTGTGTGTGTGTGTGTGTGTGTGTGTGAGTGTGTGTGTGTAGGAAACAAAAACACTAAAAGTCTATGCCACAGAAGTCACTATAGATTGTGTCACTTACTCTTGGACTACATTTTTCTTCTAATGGATGAAAACTAAGCAGTGCTGGACTACATTTTATCCCTGTCCCAGACACTCAGTGCTGGCAAATATCGCATATGCTGTTCACATAAAGGATGACTTTCAGTGACAAAGCAATGTGGACAAAGCAGTTCACCAGAGGTTAGGGTCAAACACTGTCTTAGCGAACCCAAAGTGAGATAAGAACAACTTAATTATCAGTTTATGCTGAAACCTGTAAGGTCAGAAATATATTAGGCTACCAGCTAATTAAGATTAGCGCAGAAAAAAACTATAGCCTCTGTAACTCCACCCCTTGTATAAGGGCTCCTCCTACTATCTCAGCCTGGATTGTGATTGGCATTCACAAACTGCTATGTTGCCCCTGCAGTGTGATCTGCTGAAATACTGCAGTATTTTCAGAGCTTGGGAAACGAATGACCCCATGGCTAGGATTTGTGTGGGTGCTGTTAGGCTGTATTTCTATTTGTGGAGTTTGTTAGAATGAGACATGGAGAGAATAAGCAGAATGTCAGCCAGCACAGCACAGTCCTCCTTACACCAGCAATTCTCAAACCATGCTGTGAAGGCCCCAAGCACTGTTTAATGTTGGTCCCAGCTCTAATAATTATGACTCCGGTTATGGAACGCAGGATATTTAACAGAAAACATGAAGTGGAATCTGGCGGTATAATCAGACAATAACTCCATTATACCACTATATTAGGCTTGATGTGAAATTTCTATTCCACAGAAATTAAAAAATAATAATAAAAAAAGAAATCTGGAATAGAAATATGTCTAGCAAAAAGTCAAATAAATATGTCACACCAGCCTATTTATATCTTAGGCCGTCTCACTTATTAGTGTTGTGGGAGTTCAATGGTACGTTGTGGTAACCAACCTGGGAATACAACCAAACTACACAGGACAGTGGCTCAGCAACAGTTTAGAGCTGCACAGATGACAGAATACATTTAACTAAGGTCTTCTACAGGGCGGCTGCGGTGTTTGAGGTGGCCAAATCGGCCCCAGCCTGGGGGACAGAGACGGAAGCTGCAGCTTCGGGAGCTGAGACGAGGGCTGCAGCGTCTGGACCAAAGACGAGGGCCACAGCGTCTAGAGCAGAGACGAGGGCTGCCAGCATCTGTGGCAGGGGGCTGTAGCTTTGGGACCGTGATGAGGACTGCATCTCTGGGACCAACGTAGCTCGTTGGAAAGGCCCGCAGTTCAACTGAAGATCAATTGAACTGCGGGGTTTGATATGTCTGGGTGCTTTCCACGCCAAGATATGTAACTCGGAAGGTCATGGGACAAAAGTATTGGGCCGGCGACATGAACCGTATTCTGGGAATAACCCTAATCTACTCGGGCTAAAAATACAAATGAGGGCTCGTTGGAAAGGTCTCCTTCAGTGCACCACAGAGAAATCGCGCTTGGAGTGTGGGAGCTCAACCCTGGTGTGGAATTAGAAAAAAGTGCTTCCAGATCAGCTACAGCCCACCCTGAGTTCCCTTATATATAATTATATAATTATTGCCACAAAAATGGCGGAGGAAATGCATTTTCCATGTTATTGTGGGGATTTCTGTGTAAAACGAGTTTGGTTCTCAAAAAACATCTATATTTAAGGTTCACACTAAAGCATATATTTGTTTCTTTTCTTTGCATTTTATAATAATAGTAACATCAAATCTAAAGAACAACTAAGTAAAGTAACCCACATGGCTTGTATTAATGAAGAAAAGTCTTAGAATAAAACTGTGTGTAAATTTACATGAAGTAAAACGTTCAGTCAAATTGGTCTAACGTAGTACAGAGTATGTAAGGCCAGATTAACCTAGTGAGATCGATGCACTGCAGTTTGAGGCAGTTCACATGACTACAGAAAATATGCTCATGTTGATGGATATCTGTCCCTGTATGCATAGTGTTCATTTGTCCTTTTTTGTATATTTGATATATAGTTTGACTGGGAGCACTCTCTATAACATACATACATACATATCATCCACCTCACCGTTTAAGTGAAATAAATGTTAATGTTAGCCCACAGTCAAGTGATTATCCTAGTTTTGTTATACTATGTAAATATAAATAAATAAATACGCATCATCAAACTCCTCTTCTGATTACCAACACACACGTGATATGGATTACTGAGTTTAGAATCTGCCTTTGCGAAATTTGTTTCAACAATATGTGGTTATAAATTAATTCCAACATGATTTTAAACCACCATTTATAACTGTAACTTCTGAAACCCCTAGACCTGTAACTTCTAGGGCCTCCAAATATTTAAATTCAGACCCCAGTGTAGTTCTTTAGGGGTTTTATGTGTAGGGCAGTGGAGATCTTACCATGATGTCATTGTGGATGAAGCCTTTGCGGTAACGTGCAGGTTTGAGATGTGGGTATTCCTCTGTGCTGGTCACTCTAATACCCCACGCTCTCTTCCACGCTTCATACAGCTGCATGTGGACTGGATACACTCCAGAGTGGTGGGGGGCTACAGCATAACCCATATCCACAGGAATACCATGTTCCTACACAAACACACACACAGATTAGACACAGATGCATGCACAGACTCTCACTCACAAACCCTCTGGCACATACCCACTGGGAACATTCCCCAGGTGACACTGTCCAAACCAACCTGGCTGCTCAGAAGATGTAAAAAACAGCATGATTTAGCAGAACATTCATTGCTCCACGGCCCAGTTCTGATGCATTGTTGGTACTGCTGGTGTGAGAGGACTACACAGCCCCATGTGCAGCAAGAGGTGTTCTGAACAATAGCCAGCATGAACGTTTTCAGCAGGTTGTGCTAAATTAAGTGTGGTATATAATTAAGTAAACACGCATCATCAAACTCCTCTTCTGAACTGACACTCATGTGGTATGGTGGAGGTAGTTTAGTGGGTAGGATACTTGCCTCCAGACCAAGAGGTTTGGGTTCGAATCCTACCTTCAGCACCACCACTGCGTCCCTGAGCAAGACCCTTAACCCCAAGTTGCTCCAGGGAGACTGTCGCCTGTAGTTAGGGAATGGAAGTCGCTTTGGATAAAAGCATCTGCTAAATGCCATAAATGTATGGATTGTTGAGTTTAGAATCTGCATTTGTGAAATTTGTTTCAACAATTTGTGCTTTTAAACGAATTACTTTAAATTCCAACATGATTTTAAATCCCCGTTTTTAACTGTAACATAGTAAAATGTACTGATATGGGTGTGGTAGAGCCTCCAAATTAGTAAATTATATTAGGCTGTTTGTGGCCTAGTGGGTAGGGTACTTGCCTCCACCTAAATTGCTCCAGGTACACTATCCCCTGTAGTTAGGGAATGGAAGTTGCTTTGGATAAAAATGTGTCTGCAAGGCTTTGGATCAGATGGGCTAGGTTCACATGCGACTTTGGACAGTGTGGTATTTGTGTTGTACATATTGTGAGCCCTGATTCACACCATCACCACTGTAAAGAAATCTTGGTAAGGCCACTTGTTTCAAATTAATCAAATTAATTAAATTGTGCTTGAATTTACTCCCCTTTAAGCCTTTCATATTAAAAGTTAATCTTCCTGTACATCACTAACCTAATAACTAACACCGCCATACAAATCTATCTTAGATACAGCCCCTCCTTTCCTTCTTCCAGAGATTGAGAGAGAGTGAGAGAAAGAGTGAGTGTGTCAGGTCAACAGGCGAATTTACACACAGAGAGATATGTCTAAAGAGATACTGTCACTATTTAGAAGAAAGCTCCTTTACACTATAAGGAATACAGCAACAGACACAGAGCGAGAGTGTGTTCCGCCATTTGCAACATGCTTTACTCTTATCTAAAATGAATATCACATACTCATACAGTCGCAATATCTATTTGCTACACCTATAGCATTACTACAGTTACCATGAACAGCAATTTTAACACACTTCTAGCAGAAGGCAGTTGACAGATGCTGAAACAACAGATGCGAAGAGCAGAGATGACGTAGCTCTCTATCTAACAGTAGACATATCACCGATACTGATACTGAAACCTGGAGTATCGACTGCTTAGCTTCCAAATGAACCATTTGTGACTGAAGCACTTCAGCTAAGAAAAGCATCTACAGGAAGGCTGTCCAGGATGATGTCCAGCACAGCACAAAATTTGCTTATTAACAAATGGGTTAAACCAGATATATCTGAACAGAGAAATCACTTCTTCGAAACTAAGCTCTCCCCACCCCCTCACCCGCCTACACCCCACAACCCTGCGCACAGACATAGAGACAGAGAGAGAGTGAGAGAGAGAGAGAGAGAGAGACAGAGCACAGCAGGTGTTTAATATGGGTGAGTGGACAAGCCAAGACACACACACACACACACACACACACACACACACAAGCATACACAGACAAACTGCCACTGGTAGTGATTAAGTTTGAACCCAGTGGACATGTTAGTGTTTAATCACACAGTAAATGAAACGTGTCCTTACAGCTGAGAAAACCACAGCCACTTTCCATTAACCAAATTCTGTGTGTGTGCATGTTTATGTGTCTGTATGTGTATATATGTGTGTGTGGCATACATTTTCTCAGCACAGAATAAGCAGGGCAGGATCTTGGCACGCGAAAGGAGCATTTCATGCTTTACTGACCACAATTGACCCAGGCTTAATATGTGTGTGTGTGTGTATGCATATGAATGCTTGTTTGCTGGTGATCTCCTGATCTCAATAAAAAACAGCAAGCCATTTATTTAAAAAAAATCAAGACGAGAAGACAGAACTGATAACTAAAGATGCACCGATCTGATATTCTGTATTGTTATCGGTCCAATCCTGACCTAAATTACTGAATCGGAAATCGGGAAGGAATAAAAAACTTGATCCGATCCATTAAAAAAATATGGAAAATAATTACAGCACGCATAACGGGATTTGCAACGTGCATAATGTGAGAAGATGCATCTCGTGAAGAGAGTTTCTGCTGTGTGTGAGACTTGCCAACATGTCAGTAGTTTGGAGTTACTTCAGACTCAAAGAAGAAAACCACAATACTGACAAATGTATTGGGATGCCTCGCCTGGGTGTCCCAATACTATTGCCCCTCCACGGAATGTGCTAGCGGCTTTTCTAGGTGGGGCAACCATCAAACTTCACAGTTGGCTGTGCATAGAGAAAACTAATCAGCTCAACGAGACATTTCCAAAGACCCCTCGTTTGCAATAATAGTCCTGGGAGATCCGAAGTTACATCATTCACCTCTCCCGGGCGTCCCATTACTTTTGTCCAAGGTGAACGGTATAACTCCGGATCTCCCGGGACTATTATGGCGAACGAGGGGTCTTTGAAAATGTCTCATCGAGCCCTATCTAACTGTGAAGTTAGATTTAAGATCATTTAAAGCAAATCCTTCATGTTGGTGAGGGCATATCAAAGCACGCAGTCCAGCCCCCTGCTAAGGAACAGCCAATTATAAACACGGGGTGTGGCCAATTAGCATATCTCGCTATTTGTAAAAGTGCAGCATTTAGATTTAGAGCGCAACATTTATTTATTTTTTTTTAACACAATTAGCTCTAAATGTGTGAAAATTGTTTGAAAATTGCACTAAATTATGAAAAAATAACACCTCTAAATTTGTTAAGCTGTTTTTACAAACGGCACGCCACAGGGGACATCTTACTATACCATGTCCCCTTATTATTATATTACAGTACTCCCTTATTATGATTTTTGTACTTGTGTAAAGGTATACAAAATTTATACTTTTTGAAAGCATTAATTTTTGTTTTCTGTTTAAAAAAAGACTCGTGAGTATCAAACTTGTATCGTATCGGCAGACATCCAAATTTACAATAGCGGTATCCGTATCAGACATAAAAAAGGGGTATTGTGCCATGACCACTGATAACCCTGTGTGTTTGTGCGTTTATATGTGTGTGCATGAGAAATAGAAAAATACAAGCTCCTTAAATTAGGTATGGCACTCTTAAAAGACGTTCTACATAGCTCTCCAAAAGGGTTCTCTAAACAGTGGAACACTTTGAATCACTTTAGAGGGTTCTTTGAACAAGCATTACACAGAGAAAAAAAAACTGGGCAAAGAAACCTTTTAAACATTCGAATGTCTACATTGTTCATATTGCCATATGTATCCACTTACAAAAGAGAGAAAGAGTGAACAAACGTTATTAAACATACACACACACACCAATGATTTAGCAATGTAGTAATTGGGTGTGCATAGAGAAAACTAAATCAGTGCAGATTATTTCACACAGAAAGATTTCCAACGATAATCAAATAACTTAAAGGAATGGTAGTGCAAACTTAAAGGAATGGTAGCGTAAAGCAAAGTGTGGCTTAATGAGAGGCTAAATTCTCCTTGTGACTGGCTGCTTACCAATGCAAAGTCCTTGTTGAGAATCATCTGCTCCATCAGCGACGACTCGTTGTGGAAGAGATGAGGCTGCATGTGACTCCACATGTGAGGAAACCACCAGAACTCATTCACATACTTCAACAGAAGATCATCACCATCATCCTCGTCCTTTGTACCTAAACACCACCACACACACACACACACACACACACACACACACACCACGCACACACACACACACCCACACACACACACACACACCACAAACACACACACACCACACACACACACACACCACACACACACCACGCACACACACACACACACACACCACGCACACACACACACACCATACACACAGACACACACACACCATACACACACACACAACACACACACACATATATTCAGTAACAAATTTTTACTCATCATCAGATTAAATAGAACAAAAATGTATGTCATAAAAAATGAAATCATCCTAGAATTAATGTATTGCATCAACATATTAGAATGCATTCCTTTTGTATAGTTATTACATAAATCTATATTGGGTTTGTAATAACTATACAACTGACTATTAGGGCAGGATAGACTGTTGGTAGACCTGCATATCACTCAATCTGATCATGCCATGTTGCTCACACATACACATACCAACCTGTGTGGAAGAACTTTCCAGAGAAGCCCAAATTGAAGGTAAAGTTTGAGATCTGAGTCCGCAGCATGTTCTGTGTTTCTAGAAGGGCCTGAGGGAAAAAGAAAATGAAAATGACTTTGAGGTTACAGATGCCGTAATCCAGATTATTCATTATTAACGGATTATAGATTAACAGATCAGAGCCTGGCTAACATTTTGATGAACAATCCCACCATAGGCAGCCATGTACACAGCCAATGAAAAGGTATGGTAAATGGTATGTTACTGAATTAGGTGTATAGTTGTTGTGTTTGGGATTGTAATGTCAAACATAATAAACACTTAAAGAATTGGGTTTATAATAATGGATGCTGGTCTGGCAAAGGAAAATCTGATCATTGCCTCAAATCAGACAAACGAAGAACGGTGCTAAATATGACAGCCATATTTATCCTTAAAGGGCACAGATCTGGTAACTACATGCTACTGGTGACAAACTAGCACTACCGCTTACTTACTTACAAAAGTGAGAGGTTTAATTGCATGGCCTTACCATTTTTAAACATTATAATCAATTTTTTTTTCTTTTCCGCCTTTTTTTAGCCAGTTTTTCTCCATTCTTCTGTCTTGGCTAGGGCTCCACAGTGCTCCCAAGCTGAGAGGACAAGCATGTGCACCTCAATCAGCACCACATCTTTTTAAATTGCTTCAGTAACATCACATCACTGGACAGTGTGGATGAGAACATTTACTTCTCATGTTGTTATGTCAGCAAACAGATGCCCACATTGGGTGGTTTGCTATCCAACCCAAAAGAATGAGGCCAAGTATTTCCATCACTGATTTTTTGTGTACACGTTTAAAGCAGCCTCCAACCAAGAGTTAATATCTTAACCTGGTTCTGCTCATTGAAAGTATTTATTCATTTTAGATCTTTTCATTTAAATAAAATTAAAAAATCTTTTTTACAGCCCTATTTGTCAAATGAAAAGGAATCTACTTTGGAATCTACCAAGTCATTAGAAAGACAGGACATATTGTCCCAGTGCGAATTTGACAAAAATGACCATCCATTTTAAGGGTTTAAATGGTTTCACTTAGCAGCATGAATCATAGAACTTAGTGAAAGTGACCATTCTGTCACAGCACACAGTGTGAACAGCACAAAATTCTTTCTCTGCATTTAACCCATTCACCAAGTGAAACAGGGGGCGGCCAGGAACACAGCGCCCAAGGAGCAGAGTGTGGGGACGGTACCTTACTCAGGGTACCTCAGAGGCGGTCTTGGGAATCGAACCCATGACTTCCTCATCGCAGGGACCTGCGAGGGACCTCCGCTACCTGAGCACCCACTATAACAGTTTACTGATTTGGGAAAAGAGCTTGGCTTAATGGGGCTGGCACGGTGATCTGACACCCATCAGTGTCTTCAAGCCTGATTCAACATGCATGAGTAGGTGTGGCAAAAAACAGAGTTAGAGGTTGTCTCATTAGCATAGCAATGGTTCACTATGGGTTTTTAAGGTGGCACAGTATGACTTAATGTCTAGCTGAACACTGTTGATTACTTGGATCTTATGCAGTCCACCAAAACAGCCCACCAGTTTTGAGCAATTGTGATCAAGGGTGTCAATGGAGGATGTTGTGCAATACACAACAGAAGTAGCAGAAGCAAGATTATATTTTCACGTAAAAATCTCCACAAAACACTTTGTTTCCTGAACAGTCCACTGGACTTTCATTTTTTCCTTGAAGTTTTATCCTGTTCCATTGTGTTCTTCATTCTTTTGCACCACTTTAATGGAAGGCTGCATGTGGGTTGAATGTGTGGGCACATTATTTTTGGGCCCCTATTTATTTGACTTTTAACTTAGCCTCATTGTTCTAAACCGAATGAGCGAAATTTGGCCAACTGAACATGGACTAAGCAGACAATGATGTCCATTCGATTTTTCATGAACTATTTCTTGAACTTGTACAAATATTTGAATATTATAGTCGGAATCCATATCCCTACTATAAATATGATTGTTGGAAGTGGTGCTCCCATTGGAAGTGGTCATTTCCCACAATTCGATCCATTGTTTACAAACATGAAGACGTGCAAAATGCATATAGATGAGATGGATCAGGAATGAGTATGTGGGTTGAAGGCCACCAAATTGACAAAGTTGTGTTTGTGAGTGTACAAATAAGTATGTTTGTTTGTTTGCATGTGTGTATTTGTGTGATCGATCTTCTCTCTATGAATAATAGGATTTGGTGTTGGCAGGTGCCTTGGCGGCACAGCTTGGAAACAAAAATGCCTTACACACCATGCAAATACAATCAATATCCTTCACCAGACTGTCAGCTTTTGGAATGTGTGTGTGTGTGTGTGTGTGTGTGTGTGTGTGTGTGTGTGTGTGTGTGTGTGTGTGTGTGTGTGTGT
>JBBJLR010000087.1:5261575-5274462 GCA_037577145.1 Brachypetersius gabonensis | reverse complement strand
ATAGTGGGAGGGTTCTCCCACCCTTAAAATCGGGAGTGGCGTTGTCGTTACTTAACCAAACCAGATAAGGTCACACAGGTAACGTATGGCACACAGACATTGAAGATGCGTGCTTCATGCCAAGCGTGTTCATCTCATCTTTACGGTACTGTAAGTACTTACCCTGTGTGTGTCTGAGAACGCGGGTTCATTTGGGCAACGACTCCTTTCATTCTAGTTCTGATCGTGACGCATTATTGGTCTCTTCAGTTTGATGTAATTTACATTCAGTCATGTGTGCCCAGCTGTTTGCCTGGTCCTATGCATCTCATTAAGTTATTTCTATTAAATAAATTGTCATTTACAACAAGCAGACAGACACCCATCAGCAGTCACTGCAGTGTAAATTCCCTCTCTTCAAATCTCTAGCTTGCTAAAATCTGCCTTGCAATCCCTGGTTTTAGGGTGCTGTTGCTTTTGTTGCGATCAGTAGAGCAAAGGTCATAACAGATTGTGCCATGTTTGCCTTTTAGAAAGTGACAGTACAAATATCAGTTTAGTACCAAATGTATATACATGCAGAACTCTATTTCTCTTGTTATGGGTTACTTACTCCCTGTCTGAATAAATAAAATAGTGAGTCATTACATGAGCATGTCTTCATTTCCTGAGGCAAGACAGTTTAAAGACATAGAGCTTTGGCGCAGCACCCTCCGTCATGTGTGTGGCTTCAGTGTGTCCACCTGATCCAGCCCCCCCAAGAGACAGTTGGAGGGTGTTCCAACAGAGCAGCATGAGGGCTTGAAAGCATCTTGGTGCAGCAGCTGAGTCTTCCTTCCCTCTCTGTAGTAATATTCTTAAGCAATATTTTGAACTAAGCTTGTTTTTGTTTGGAGCTCAACGAGCTCAGGCTCTCGCTTTTCTGTTGTTTAAAGACTATTTTTAAGAAAGCTATTTTTTTTTACTGTAGTTTTTATTAAATTGTTTTATTTTTATCTTTATTGTAAAATATTCTATTTGAACAGGCAAAGTGAGGCTTTAACTGAACACAGTTTCCCCACACTTATTGGATTTCTCTCCACTTACTGGATCCAAATATGGTAATGATTCAAGATTCAAGATTCTTTATGTCACATGCAAAGTTACACAAGTACAACATGCAGTGAAATGTGTCCTGATCATGGAGATTTGTGTTTAGTTAGCCTTATTCATAATCCATATTGGTATTGTATCTAAAGGACTCACATTTAATCTCACATTTCGTCCCCCTTTGACTGACAAGTTTTCAGTCGTTGTTTCCACCCACATAGACATTCAAGATTCAAGAGATTTAAGAGATTCAAGATTCTTTATTTGTCACATGCATAGTCATACAAGTACAACACACAGTGAAATGTATCCTAAACCGCTCCTTTCTGACTGTGCAAACATTATAAACAATACAGAATGGACATTTCTTTACCACCTGGGTCTGACTGGACACCTCCCTCTACCCCTCTATAATGGGCCTTCCTCCATTGTTGACCAATGCCAACTCCTCTGCAGGCATGAAGGCTTCAGGAGGCCCTCCACCTGTTGCCTTCGAACCAACCTTTTTCCTATTGGCTGTAAAACACAGAAAGGGGTATTAAATTAATTAAAATGCCCACCTCTGACATGTAATATGCCTCTATATTTATTTAAGGTGTTTTATTAATTTTCAGACATTTAAATCATCTGGACAGCATTAACACTAAAGGGGGAGTTTTATAAAGCTAATTTGAGTACTCCGAGGCCTCAGGACAATAAATCCTTAAAAGAGATAAGATCACACTCACCCTTAACCCCGAGAGACTTACTGCGTGCACACACACAATCCCACCCTCGCACACTCCACTCTGAATCCCTTAGGGACCGTGAGAGAAAGACATTTCTGTGGATTTGTGAATGAAAATATGTATATAATGTTTATTGGATAAGCAGTTGTAGTCAGAAGTGGTTGATTAGCAAAAGAGAAATGATAATAATCATGATTCATGTGCTTTGAAAGTTTATTTTTATAATTATGGTTGGTAAAGCTCATTAACTTGATATGGAATGTTTGGTATTTTTGTAGAACTTAGCTAAATTTCCTACACAATGCAGAATGTACTTACACAGTTACTTGGTCAGCAATACGTTGCCAACAAGCCTGCATGACTTTGTTAGTTACTCACCAAACTCCTATTTCTCTTAGAAGAAATACTGCTACTGCCCTTTCTCCTGAATCTGTTTCACCTTCACCGCCTGAGTAGGACAAACCTGCCCTCAAAGCCCCAAAGGGCAGCCATCCTGTGTGTGTGTGTGTGCGTGTGCACATGTTGTGTGTGTGTGTTACTGGCAGTTAAAGGGACTTGTCTGTGCCTCAGGGTCTTTGACATCTTCAGTTTGATATGTCCTAATCTACAGCTGAAATCCCAGACAAGGACAGAGACAGATTACCTCAACACAAACACACACGTATACACAAGCACACACAGGCGAGACAGAAAGCCACCTTGAGAGAGGAAGACAAGAGAAGAAAAAAAGAAACAGAGTAAGAGAATATGAAAAAGATAAGAGACAGAAAACAAGAGAAGGCAAAAGAAAGAATAGAGAAACACAGAAAGAGAAAAGGACAGAAAGAGAGGGAGAGAGTGGAGTGTAAAAGACTTTTATATTTATATGTATTCCTCTCTGTGTATTTTTCTCTGTATCTTTCAATTTCTCTTTCTCTCTGTATTAATCACTTGTAGTTAGCCAATAATTAATTCATTAATTTGATTCTGATTATCAAATTGTCTTCAATGTGTGGTCTAATGGGTGACATGTTTACGTTTGCGGCATTTAGCAGAGTGACGTACATCTGTGCTTACAGGCCGACGTACATCTGTGCTTAAAGTCCACAAATGTTCTTAATACCTGTAAAGCTATACTTAAATCAACAACACCTTTTAACCAAGTTAGTACTGGCTAGGTTACGCACCATAACAAACCCTGTCAGAGATTAATACACAAGTAAGTAAAAACAGTAAAACAGTTAAAAGGGTAAGTGGCTCAGGGATTTGTTAAATATATAGGAAAAGATGTATAAGAGATGTGCAAGAGACCTGGTTAGTCACCAAGATGCTCCTTAAAGAGGTGGATCTTCAGGCTTGAACACAGTGAAGGACTCCACAGACCTGATTGCAAGAGGGAGTTTGTTCCACCACTGGGAGGCCAAGACTGAAAAGAGTCTAGATGCATGTCTTCCTCTTCTTTTTGGCAACTGAGGTTCAAGACAAACTGTGCTTGATTCCCTGAGAGGATGAGAAGTGACACGCTGCTTGATCAGTGCAGACAAGTAAGGAGGTGCAAGCCCATTCTTAGCCTTGAAGGCAAGTGTTAAGGTTTTGAACTCGATGCAAGCAGCCACAGGGAGCCAGTGAAGGTTCTGTAGTAGAGGTGTAGTGTGAGAGAATTGAGGAAGATTGAAGACTAACCTTGCAGCTGCATTCTGAATCAGCTGAAGTAGTCTTGTTACCTTCATTGGCAGTCCAGCCAGAAAAGAGTTGCAGTAGTCCAGTTTAGAGATGACCAGAGACTGGATGAGTAACTGTGTGGCTTCCATGGTGAGAAAGGGTCAGATTCTTCTGATATTGTACAGAAGGTATCTGCATGTTCTGAAGCGGTGGCCAACTTGCGACAGGAATGAAAGTTATTTATCCAACATGACACCAAGATTTCTTACCTTCTTTGAGGGGACGATAACAGAGTTCTTAAAAGAAACGGTGAGGTCATGGATTGATGATGGACTCCCTTTGATGAAAAGCAGTTCACTCTTGCTGGGATTCAGCTTAAGGTGGTGGGCCGCCATTTAAGAGGGGAGGTCAGCCCGACAGTCTGCAGGTTGAGACTTGATCATCACTGGAGGGGAAAGAGGGGATAAATTGAGTGTCATCTGCATAAAAGTGGTAGGAAAATCCGTGTGAGGCTATTACATCCCCAAGAGAACCAGTATATAGAGAAAAGAGAAGCGGTTCAAGGACCAAGTCCTGTGGTACACCAGTGGACAATCTTCGCGGGGCAGACCGGGAGCCTTGCCATGCTACCTGGTACTTCGGGTCATCACGGTAGGATTCAAACCATTGTCAGGCTGGAGAGAGTAGCCAAGGTGATTTGATGATTAACCATATCGAAGGCTGCAGAAAGGTCAAGAAGTATCAAAGCAGAAGATAGGTTGGCTGATCTAGCTGCATGAAGCTCTTCAGTGACGGCTAGGAGTGCCGTTTCAGTAGAGTGCCCAGCCTTGAACCCGGACTGGTGAGGATCCTGAAGCCTGTTTTGAGAAAGAAATATGTTAAGTTGTTTATAAGCAGCCTGTTCCAGGACTTTTGAAAAGAAGGAGAGAAGAGACACTGGTCTGTAGTTGATACCCGAGGAGTCCTGCGTAGGTTTCTTCAGAATTGGTGTGACCACCACAGACTTGAAAGCAGATAGGACGTGGCCAGTTGTTAAGGAGCCACTGATGATGTAGGCGATATGCGGAATTAGATCTGAACATATCATCTGGAGCGTACTTGGGTCGAGCGAAGATGTGGGGAATTTGCTGGATATCAGAAGCAATGCTACATCCTCAAGAGAGAGAGGTGAGACACCAAGAAACTGGGTAGCACTGGTCTGTCTCTGGCTGACGGGCGGCTTGACGATTGGTGGGAAGGATCTAATTGATAACTAATGTCATCAATGTTCGCATCAAAGAACACAGCAAAGTCTTTAGGTGAGAGATCTGAAAGAACAGGGAGAGATAGAGACTTAAGAAGAGATGAAAATGTGGTAAACAGCTTGTGGGGTTGGATGCTGATTCTTCAAAATTCATTCTGTAGAAGGAAGACTTTGCAGAAGTTAAATCAGAGGCAAATTTGGATAAGCGAGCGCAATAAGTGATGAGGTCACAGTCATGAAGTGTATTCCTCCATCTTCTTTTGGCTGCTGTTAGCTCCCTTCTGTTACTTCTAAGGACCTCAGACACTCCTCGGTCTGGAAGACAAGGGGCAGAGTAGATAAACTGAGCTGTGGAGAGATGAGAGAAGGTCATTGGTCGCTGATTTAACTGAAGATGGACAGGGGGTAGTGGAGTTGGTAAGGAAGATAGAACAGCAGAGAAGAGAGAGGGCAGAGATAGAGAGGAAAGATTTCTGCGGGTAGTCGTAGGCTTTACACCAGGGAGGAGAATCACAGAGGGACAGGCCAAAGGATGATAGGAGCATCGCAAGCTCACAGGTCTTCGAACTTGTCACCTGGCAGATTAAAGTCGCTGAGGAGGATGAGTAGAGATTCGTCATTAAGAAATGAGCTCAGGAGGATGTCCAGTTCTTCAATGAAGTTGCCCAGAGGACCAGCTGGGTGATAAAGGACAGTGATATGGAGCCTAGTTGGATATGTTATAGTAAGAGAATGGAATTCAAAGAATGAGATGTTGAGTTAGGAAAGACTGAGAGGTGAAAAACACCAACTATTTCAGAGAAGCAAACTTGTACCCCCTCTGTGAGGGCCAGGAAGTGGAAATAGTGGAGAGACACCAGTCCGGAGATGAAGTCAGCTTTCTTGATGCAGGACTGACAATTCCACAGTCCAACAATCTAGAACAAAGGAATCAAAGTGGACAGTAAAACAGCAGCACAACAGGTAAACAGAAGAAACTAAAGCTAGCTTACAAGATGAAGAGACAGCCTTCAAGTAGACACCACAATCACATTTCATGCATATGTGGCTGCATGTGTGAGCATATTCCAGTGAGGGTGTAGGATATTACTAACAGTGTTTCATCCACTGTATATAAATTATATATATATATACAGCAACTCCCCACTTTCACACAGATCAGCAGTCACGGTTTCAGTCCATCACAGATTTTCGAACCTCCCCTCTCTGACTGTGATGTCCGGTCTTTGTGCGCCACGTAGTAGTTACCAAAGCAATCAGACACTTGAACAGAATGAACCTCTGCTGCTCAGCAGCACCCCAAACATAAACAAGAAAAACAAGCAAAACACGAGGGGGCATGGCACACGAGGCCCGGAAGTCACAGTGAGTTTTACTCAAAGACAGGAGGTTTCAAAGTTGACAATCGAAGAATGTTACTTATTTCTCCTTGCTGCTGATTGGCTGCTTCCCTGTGACTGCAGTCCAGAATTTTCCCTGTGGAGCTTCTCGTGTGTTCTCATGTTTTTAATTATGTTTTTCTTACAGTGCTTACTGCAAATTAAATTAATTTATTACTGTATTTACTGTGCTTATACCAAAGAAAACAACAGTGCATACCAAACAAAGTGCCTGTGCATTAATTACAGTGCAATCTATACAGGGTTAACATTGATATTTTACATTCTAGCACTGCAGAAGTTCAGTATAAACAGTACAGTACAAATACCGTTTACCGTTTTAAATTTTCCTTAAGGCTAATGAGGTTAAAATTCAATGAAAGTGTTTTGGGAGCATAGTTGGGGGCATATTTACGCTGTAAAAATAGGCAGTTTAGGCATTTTTTAAATTACATCACAACAACATGGTTTTTATATATACGTTGGTGCTCTAGGAACGTTACTGTATATATATTGTGGCCCACAGGCTGTCCCCCAGCCCACACAAAAAGACATGCCAGTTCTATAAGCACAAAACAAACCACCACCACTCAGGGAATAAGCCACGGGCTCCCCTCTCTACCTTTCTCCATACCTCTTTCTCTCCCATCTCTGTCTGTTCTGTTTGTCCTCTGACCACTCTCTCAACTACTTTGGGGAAATGGACTAAATTAGACATTTGTCCTCAAAAAATATTCTCTGCACCTGCAGTGTTTCTGGGTGCCATAGTGCCAAAATCTTCCAGCTGTAAAATGCACCTTCATTGTTGATTTTTGTCATGGGTTAAAATTGTTTAATTATTGTATTACATTACGAATATAAGTATTATGTCAGTCCCAATTAAGAGGCAGAACTAGAACACATCTTTTGATGACCTACAATGCTTTTCGTTATGCTCAGCACGCACTGACTTACTACGGAGTGCTACAGACTTTGCCTATAGACTGTTCCACTAACCTGGTTTAACCCAGTCATACCAAGGCTTTTTACTGAGATACGGCACCAGGTGCTGTTTCCATCTTTAAAATAGTTGGCCATTTTCCTCCACAGTAGGTATATCCCCCTATGCCAGCACAATCAGGAATCATGTGTGTCTGTCTAAATCTGCATTAACAACTTGAAAACTTTTTAATCAAAGAAGTTCCTTGACTTTGTTCCTGGGTGTCATGGTAACAACACTTGTCCTTGCTAAGGGTCTATTTTAAAACATAGTATTACCATTAGCACATATTGTATTGGCGCTGCACAGCAAGGCTGTCCAAAGGAGGGCCAAGATGGGCCCCATATTGTCCAATCAAATGCTTTGTTTAAAAGAGACTGCAAGTTTCTTTTTCCCCTTTTAGGCTTTGAAAAGGCTGTTTTAAACTGAAGTCCTTTATTGAAGGCAAAAGACAACTGCTACATGCAGAAGTTTTTTCTGAATTGTAAATGTTTGAAAGCAGCCTGCTGGCCGAGTAATACTCTGAGAATGGTGGAAACCCTGTATAACTTGCGGTAAATGAAATCAATGAATGAGCCAAAAAAACTCCATCAAGTCTGAAAGACTTTAAAAAGGATGAACAAGAAAGAGAGCGGGAGAATGAAAGAGAGGGGAAAGGGGTGAATAAGAAGGAAGAAGCCATCAAGGATCCAAGAAAAAAGAGAATGTTGCCAATTGAAGGACAAAGGAAAAAGTAGAAAAAAGAGATGCAAAAAGAGAAGAGAGATTGTTTAATCACGCTAAACAGCCCTCATGTCAGAGCTAATAGACCCCTGTGATAAATATTACACTTTCTCACTCTGTCTCTCCTCTCTCTGAGGCTTTAACCAATTTTAGCTAGTTTTACAGCCAATTATGGAGGATTAATCTGCTCTTTCTCATAGAGGATAAACCAAATCTATTTAGAGAGGATCCAGTTTATTACACATAAAGAGTCATTAGTCGCTAAAAAATGGATATAGATCCCTTATAGCCATTGTTGGGCATAAGTACCTGAGCACAAACATTTACATCTACAGGCTCAGACCAGGGTGTCCTCCATCCAAAACTTTATTACAGCTAAACTTTTATGCAGTTCAACATAAAAAGATACAACACTGATGCCAGTTTAAATTACAATGACTCAAATCTAACAGAATTAAATCAAACAGCTGTTTGCTGTAAGGACAGAAAGGTGAAAGTAAACCATGGGCTCTCAATATGAAGCCTGCTTGTGTAGTTTAGCATTAACTGAGAAAGTGGCCAGATTCAGACAGTGCCATTGTTATTTGTATTTTTGGGGGAGACTGGGGGAGGGAGCAGCTGGGATCACAACCATAAAAGTTTGATTAGTCACCACAGGTGCCTCCCCATTCAAGATAGCAAAGATTGGCATTATGCTGTCGGTCCTGGATAGTGTTAAGTGTTACCTGTGCCTTCTGAGATCAAGAGAAAGTGGCATTTCCTCATTCTCTTCATCGATTCACCATGTTCATCTTATCCAATCCTTATATTCATATTTTCATTGGTTATCTCAATGCTAACAGTCCTGTTATGGATGACTAGATACACTCCTTATACTATCATGAAATAGATATGGAACTGAAAACTATTTCAACCTTGGTGTTTGATATTGTATTTGGGGTGGCACTCCTTAACCTGCTTGTGGCTGAAAATGGCTTGCGTGTTATTCAAGGCCTGCCAGAAATACATAAATACATACAAAACATATAGAATATCCAGAAATACATAGAAGTGTATAATTTTAATAAATTAAAAATATGTCATAAGTCCATCATCCAAAACTAAAACATCTAAAATCTGGACGTGCAATTGGCACTATACTGTTGCTTGTTCGTGCAGTGTGTTGGGGTCAGGTCAGATTCAGGTTGAATGTTCTCAGGCTATATTTGGGTTTGAAATGTTCAGGCCTGATTAAAATGTTATTACATGACATGCACTGCAATGCTTTATTTACTTGCTGTCCCAGTAATAGAGAAGAAGCAAATGGGGCAAAATCTCTGCACTCTGATGCAAAGTCTCTGCACTCATTATGAGGGAGTTGTCTGTTCTATTTTTTCTCTAAGGGCCAGTTTGCTCAAAAGTTATTTGAACGGATTTGGGCTGTTGGACTGGATTAAAAGCTAATGAAATAGAACAACTTCAGCATCTGATCCAATCCAAAGGCCAAAATCCACTTGAATAACACTAGTGTGTAGTCACTCCCTTTCTGGACTGAAACCAAACCTTTGCAATGGCTTGGTTTGTTTTCATGGAGGATTAACATTTACTTACAAGGCCTTAATCACACACATTGCATTCAGCTGCAAAACCTTTTGAATCTAAGGTTGAAGGAATAGTGCACCTAAAATTAAATGAATGAATGAACGCATTAAGCCCTCTAAGCTTAATGTTTGATTAAAAAAGACTTTTAAAGACTTTCTGCATTTCTTCAAACCCGCGCTTATCAAACTATTTCTTTTTTACGAGCACTTAGGCTTTTGTGTGGGCTGCTCATGACAGTTCTGAACATCTGAAAAAAAGAACTTGTCATGTGCCAATACAACGGCTAAAAAACGTTTCTTGATGGAAAACCCAGAAAATAAATTAGATTATAGAGAGGTGTAGGGAAGATAGCCTAGAAAAGATGGATTTCAATACAATCAGTCATAATGACTACAGCACAATCGTTTTTTATATACATGAGCAAAAACTCACATGTAGTCAATCAGCCTGTATGTTAGGAGTCAAAATTTTGCAGCTGCGAGTTTAAGCATGTCAACAAACACTACAATTCTATAGTTACTGAAACACCCAACCATTTCAGCTCTTTGTTAAGGTGTGGCATGTGGTTTAGAGCACAGTATGACTTACTATGAGCGCTAAAAAAAAAAAAAATACAGGACTGATGTTCACAAAGCAGTCATAATTTAAAAGACTGCATCCAAAACCACATCCACAGGTCTCCACAACCTTAATGAAGATTTGTGTGGAGTTTGAGCATGTTGATTTTTTAAAAACAATTCCTACTTTTATAGAAACAATTTGCGCAGCTGTTGATGTTTAGAAAGAAGCAATATTAGCAACCACAGCCACAGGTCTCAAGTCAAGCCAGGTCAAGTAGGATTTTACTGTCATAAAGAAAATATCGCCAGTGGTAACTGGTAACTGGGGGACAGTAGGAGAGAAATAATGAGTTGATTCCTTACCTTAGCCTAACCTTAACCTAACCCTAACCTTAACCCTAACCTTAACCTTAATCCTAATCCTAACAATCACCAGTTAGCGTATATACTGGCAATGTTACGCAAGTCGTGATCGCAGCATGTATTTTGATTAAATTGTATTTCGAAAAAGTTGTGAGATAGGGTACCTTTTACCAGATGGCAGGAGAGAGAAGAGTGTGTGTGAGGGGTGAATAGGGTCATCCACAATGCTGCTAGCTTTGCGTCTGCAGTGTGGGATGGAAATATCCGTGATAGAGGGGAGAGAAACCCCAGTGATCTTCTCAGCTTTTCTCACAATCCTCTGAAGGGTCTCGCGGTCTGACACGTTGCATTGCCTGTACCAGGATGTGATGCAGCTGCAGAGAATACTCTCTATAGTCCCTCTGTAGAACATGGTGAGGATTTTGGGTGGACGGTACTCTCTCCTCAGTCTCTGCAGGAGGTATAGACGCTGGTGGGCTTTCTTGGTGATGGAGCTGGTGTTGAGGGTCCAAGTAAGATTCTTTGTGATTTGAGCTGTGTATTGCTACACAGTTGTGGGTCATCAGAGTGAAATGGCCCGGACTGAGCACACAGCCCTAGGCGTCCCTGTGTTCAGCGTGGTGGTGCTGGAGATTTTACTCCCAATCCTGACTGACTGAGGTCTCCCAGTCAGAAGTCAAGTCAAGTCAAGTAGATTTTATTGTCATTTCTACCATATACACAGTACATAGTAAAAATGAAACAACGTTCCTCCAGGACCAGCAACACAAGAGCAGAACAGAACAGAACACAAGTGCGAAACAGGACAGAGCAAGAGCAACAATACCACAATGACAATGACTACACTGAGGATAAGTACAGTATTTGCCCAGTACTGTACTTTAGCAGCAAAGATGTGCAAGAGTGCAAAAGTGCAAGAGAATGCAGGACATCAATAAATAAATATGTACAATTTAAAATGGCAATAAATATGACTGTGTGGTTTGTAGCAGCATAAAAAACAGAGCGAGAGAGTCATGTGTTTTACAGAATGTGTGACATGAAAAGAGTACTTTAACTGGTTATTAAAGTCTGGTTAAGGAGTCTGATGGCCTGAGGGAAGAAACTGTTTCTTATTTTAGTAGTGGAGGCCCGTATGCTACGAAGAAGAGTGTGTGTGAGGGGTAAGTGGGGTCATCAACAATGCTGGTGGCTGTGACAGAGGGGAGAGAGACTCCAATGATTTTCTCAGCTGTTTTCACAACCCTCTGCAGGGTCTTCCGGTCCGAAACCTTGCAGTTTCCGTACCAGGCTGTGATGCAGCTACTGAGAATACTCTCTACGGTCCCTCTGTAGAACATGGTGAGGATTGGGGGTGGGAGGTGCGCTCTCCTTAGTCTCCTCTGAAAGTCACTGCTGGGTCTTCTTGGTGACGGAGCTGGAGTTGAGGGTCCACGTGAGGTTCTCCATGATGTGAACACCAAGGACCTTTGTGCTCTGGGCGATCTCCACTGAGGAGCCGTCGATGCTCAGCGAAGAGTGATCAATGTTGTGTCCTTCTGAAGTCAACAACCTGCCCAGGATCCAGTTGCAAAGGGATGCGTTTAGACCCAGCAATCACAGCTTCCCAGACAGAAGGTGTGGCATGATGCACAAAACAACATGGATGCCCTGTTTTTGGTGATGGCTTGAATGTCATGCCACATGCGTTAAACATCCGCAGTATCCTTTGAAATGTCTGTGGATTTTCTGAGAGTGTGCATGCTTCACGCTTCACAACCTTAACAAAGGTTTGGATGGAGTTTGAGTCGATTTTTTAAAATAATGTGTAATTTTATAAAAACAAATTGTGTGATTATTGATGTTGAAAAGGAAGCGACAATAGCAAAATGTAGACACCAAACATTGCTTGGGCTACATCTGGGACAAGTGTAAAGGTCTATAAATATGTTTTTTTCTCCAAAGTTTTTTCTATGTTTTTCCTTTCAGTACACATTTTAATTCCAGCATAGGTATTTTTTACCCTCTGTCAAATTAATAAACTTTGACAATTATGCTTCTGTTGAAAGAGACAGCGTGGACTCTTCAAAGGCAATAAAAGAAAAGAAAAAAAAATCACTAAATTATTAGTTGCAGCATATTCCCCGCCTAGTTTTATCATAGCCAACTCCCAGAGGGATACCTTTCACCTCTATCAATTATCTGGACCACCAGGGTGGAAGCTACACATATTCTTCCTAGCACAAGAAGGCATATGAAACCTGCCCCACTGATTATTCTATTTTCTGTACTGGTCAGTTCCAGCTTTAGAACCTTTGTTATGTGGCTGGATTTCCACCTTCTTTCACCTACTGCCTGAATTTATTTCTCTTTCTGCTATCTTCTGCTAACCCATTAACTCAAACCCAATATTCCAGCATCGACTGTGTCCACATAATTATGTCCATTTTCTTTCTTTCACCTTCAAAGGTTGTGGCAGGGAGCAAGGATATAAGTTATAAGTAACATGGCAAACCAATTTCAAGTGCCTTGTAGTCCAAAGGCCTTTGTGGTATGTGTGTGTGTTTGTGTGTGTGTGTGTGTGTGTGTGTTCGAGTGTTAGAGAGAGAGAGATGACAGAATATTTGTTTTGTTTTTTGTAGA
>JBBJLR010000087.1:5240371-5260256 GCA_037577145.1 Brachypetersius gabonensis | reverse complement strand
TGTGTGTGTGTGTGTGTGTGTGTGTGTGTGTGTGTGTGTGTGTGTGCGTGTGTGCGTGTGTGCGTGTGTGCGTGTGTCCCTGAGGCCATCTAACCATAGTCCTCTCATTAGGAAAGACAAGATAAGTTTGCACAAACAACCATGCCAAACAGAGGCCTGCATCATGAGTCTAGCCATTATGGGCAGTAAGCATTTTCATCGAGAGAGAGAAGGGACAACGGGGAACCTCTCTGCTTTGTATCTAAGAAACACAGCAGCCAGGAGGGTTTTACAGCAGTCTCATGGTGGAATCAAGCAGAGGTTGCATCCTGCGTGACCAGTCATGTGAAAAGACAATACATCAGAGGACGGGGGGAGTAACTAAATAATAAATAAAATAAATAATAAAATGATAAATAAAAATAATGATAAATGATAAATAAAAATTAAACACACTTGTTAGAAGCATTTATAATTCAGTGTGTGTACAAACCATTACAATAATATAAGTTTTATATATAATATATTTTTTTGTATCGGTGCCCCTAAAATT
Source organism: Brachypetersius gabonensis (assembly GCA_037577145.1). Lineage (NCBI taxonomy): Eukaryota > Metazoa > Chordata > Actinopteri > Characiformes > Alestidae > Brachypetersius > Brachypetersius gabonensis. Next base: position 5,259,724 of record JBBJLR010000087.1, on the reverse strand, counting down.
AGGCACACCCACATTTTAGCTACACTAATTGGCTAATTTTATCAGACATGGTGTTACATCCCCGGTTGCTGGCCACAAGAGGCAGCCCTTTTCTGTTAGTACGTAGGTTTTTATTGTTACACGTTTGTGTACACCAGCTTTTAATCAAGCAATAATTAGTTTCAGTGGACTGGTGTTTTTGTAGAAGTAATGTTTAGTTTCTATTGGCTCGTATGTTTTGGGTTTGGGGTTTTAGTTCAGTTTGAATGGGACCTTAGTTGTTGGTCCACCGGCTTCTTGCTTCAGTTTGAGTATCTCCAGTGTTTTAGGTTTGTTATGTTTAGGCCCTTGTGCCTTTTTGTTTTTTAAAATAGAAGAGCATGGAAGTCTGCACCTGCGCCTCCCTTCACTGCCTGGAGACAGGCACCCTGACTGATGGACCGACCAACAAAGGCCCCACAGATTTAGCCATAGGCATATGCGGTAACACTAGCCCCAAAGACGTGAACCCACCCCACGCCAAAGACCCAGGGCCCCATGCCTGCCCCCATAGCTGCAACCCCTGTCTTGGGCCCCGTAGCTGCAGCCCTCGTCTTCCCTAGCACGTACAGTTTTTGTGAAGCTAGTTATATGTAGCATGATAGTTGGTATAATTAGCAAATAATCATGTGCTAAGCGTTTTTGAAGAAACAGTGGTAGCTGACTGACACTGATCATTATATCTATGCCACAGTGTGCGCCTGTCTGACTTCGTACTGAAAATAATGAAACAGTTACTTGATTGGTTCCTGCGGTTTAATAAAACGTCTATTGCAAATCTGTTACTCATAATTCAAAAAGTTGATGTGACTGAAAAAAAAGAATAAATCTTACGTTGATCTGTGCAATTATTGCCATTTTGATTGAGTGAACAAAATATATATTTTTTCATTATTTAAGTTTAAACGGCATCAGTTATCTTATTTTGATGTATCGTAATTCCCTTTGAAATTATGCTTTAAAGAACAATATTTTTAATTTGAAAATATGAAGGCAAAGCTATTCAGTTCAATACTTGCAAAAATGTTCAGTTTCTCAGACTTTATCTTATAGGTGCATTTGCAGTAATGTATATTGATTAAAAAGAGCTGTATATTGATTAAAAAAGAGCAATCAGTGTTTAGAAATGGTGATGATCGGCTGAAAGACATGACAATCATTATTTTACAAATGATCAGCTGTACATGCTGATATATGTTGCCATCTTGAACATGGACATGGGCATTTTAGCCATCATGATTTTAGCCATCATATCCAGACAAAACAGGTAAATAATGAGACATTGTCAATGTAATGTTAAAGTGCAGACTGTCATTTTAAAATACTGGGTAATGTGCATCCCAGTCATGTGAAGCATAAATTGCAGTATGCTGGCTTAGAGGTACTTGGTTTCTTGATCATTCCTGCTTGTTGCTGCATTATTACCATTATTGCATGTACACAAGTACTAACAAAAAGTCTGGAGCTGATTCTGGATGTGTACTTTGAGTCTGTTGTTTATGTATCAGCATTAAGTCCAAAAAAAGCGTCAATACCAGAAAAACAGTGCATCAAAAACCTGCGGCACCCTCTCAATTTGTTATGTCCTATGACAGGAATTTTTAATGCACATTTGCTCAATGTCTATAGTAACTATACTCAACTGGAAAAATTGATGACAATCTTAAATCTATCCATATGGCGATAAATCTGTTAACTTTACAGACACACAGAAGCAACAATACTTTGAACAAGTTTGATAGCAAGACTGCCTTAATGAAGTCAAAAGACACTCAATTCCAAACTATTACGCATCATCTCCAGCACCAACAAGCCTGGCTTTTGGATATTTGACCCTGTGGCTCAAGACAACCTGCAGCAGATACTGTTTCTGCTCTTCATTTGTTGTAATGGAACAGTTTCACTGCTCACTCATATACCACTGCTAGACTGCTGATGTATGCCTTAGTTTGATGATAGATAGTTATTAAGCAATTATCATGACAACAGTTAAATGCAGTAAAAGAAATAAAGTAATCCCCCACTTTTCATAGGGGTTACGATCCAAGAGCACCCACAAATAGTGAAAAAACATTTTTTGTTTGGATAAAAAAAAATGTCTGTTGCTGCGGGGGGGCTGGGGGTCGTTTCTGGGGGTGTTGGGTCGGGTGGTCCCGGTGGGCTGCCTGTGGGTTGCGTGTGGGGTTGATGCCGCCTCCTGGAGACGGGCCCTGGCCTCGGCTGGGGGGCGGGCTCTGTAGGTGTGGGCGGGGGGTCGGGGTCTGTGCCCAGGTGCCTGGAGGCTGCTGTCTTGCCCGTGTCTCGCTGGGCGCGTCACCCCTCTGGGGTGGCTTGTCGGGCGTCAGCCTACACCCAGGGACCTGGCACATCCTGGGGGGTGGGTTAGTTTAGTCTGTACAAATGGATGTGTGTTTGTGTTTGTCTGACATCATGAGGCCCACATGCAGATGAGGCCCCAGCCCCGCCAGGCCGGGTTGGTGGGCGCTGCCCTGGGGGTGTCGGCGGCTCCTCTGGATGTAGTCTCCGCTGCCTGGCTCACTCCGCCCCTCAGGTAGGTATGTATGGCGGTGTGTGCGGTTATTTATTTTTCCTCCCCTCCCCACCCAACACATCATATCCAACACAGTACACATAGGGAGGTGAACAACCACTCACCACCCCTACACTTAGGGTCTTGGAGGGTGAGGGGAATACGGGAGTCCCAGTGGGCTGCTTTGGCGGCAGCTCCCACGGGACTTCCTGGCCCCCTCCCCTCTATTTTAATCTACACCTTAGACAGTAGGGTCGGGGGTCTTATGAGGGCAGACCACAACCTTCTATGGTTGTGGCCTGGTCCTACGTACAACCCCCCAACTTTTAATTGCACTTTAGTCTCAAACACATTCTTCAAAAGCAACATTCCCATCACTAGGGTCTGGATTTGTAGGCTGCAAGAGTCCCAGTGGGCTGCTTTGGCGGCAGACCCCACGGGACTTCGTAGCTTCCTTCCCCTTCATTTTTAAACGCACCTTAGACAGAGAGGAACTGGGGGGACTTGTGAGGGCAACCACATGTCCCCACCCTGATTTTAATTGCACTTTAGTTTCATGCATAAAACTCACGGTGGGGAGGGGTCCTATATTAATTATAAGTGTCTATGAATGTGTATGTGTGGGTATTGTATATGTATTTAAATGTAGGGATGTATGTGTATATTTGTGCAAGTGTGTGTATGTTTATGTATGTGCTCCCTAGAGGCGGCGGGGAGGATCTAGCTGCCGGACCTGGGAGGCTCCGTAACAGGGGTTCTGTCGTTCTCCCGTGGGGTGGCTGCACGCCCCCGACCTGGAGGCCGGACAACATCACCTGGGGCCGTTCATCTGACGCTGTCTGGTGCATCTGGGCCTCATAGATGTGTAGGTGTGTTTGTTAGTGTGTGGGTATGGGTGTGTAGTATTTGTCCATGGCCTGGGGAAGGGGCGTCCGTCTGGGGACTGGGGAGGAAGGAGGGCGGGGGGTCAGTGTGGGACTGAGTTGGGGGGGTAGGTAGGTAGGTAGGTGGGTGGTTAAGGGGCAGGGTAGGCAGGCAGGTGGCTAGGTGGGTGAGCAGGGCGTCTCTTGGCTCCTGCAGACCCGGCTCCTGGGGGTGGCTCTGCCCGGTGAGGGGTGGACTTCCCCGGTTCGCAGGCGGCTTCTGGGTCGCGGGAAATGGATCCCGCGCTCCGTCTGCACCTGCGGGGTCGGCTCCTGGCAGGGCCGGGTGCACTGTCGCCTCGGGCCACTTGGGCCCTTTCACGTGGATGCCGGGGTCCACGTCTGGGGCCTCCCCCTCCGCCACTCGGGGCTCGCGCTCTGCCCTCCTGCACCGGCGTTCCCGGGCCTCCGATGGGACCGCCGGGTCTCTCGGCCTCCTGGGGCCTCTCGGTCTTCACTGGGCGCCGGGGCAGCGTGGTCGTGGTCCCTCACCCTCATAACAAACATTCCATGACACTACACGCACCCATTCACTCACTCACCCATCCACTCACTTACTCATCCACTTCCTCATCCACCCTTTCACCCTTGCACTCACTCACCCACGCACTCAGCCCTGCACTGATTCATCCACTCACTCTCATACTCACTCGTTCACCCATCCACCCAACCACTCTCACACCCACCCACTCAATCATCCACCCACTTATTCACTCACCCACTTATTCACTCACCCACTCAACCATTCAACCACTCGTTTACTCGCTCACTCACTCACACACATATGCTCACACAAAGGAATACACCTACAAAAAAAAATGGCTAAAAATGCCCATTTTTAAGTGTAAACCCTAAATATGCCCCCAAAATATTTCCCCTAAACACTTTAATTTCATTTAAAACACAATTTAATACATTACTCTTCACAAAAATGTAAATATAAACCCATATCCGTACAGTACAGTGTACACTGAACTCTTGCAGTACTAGAATGTAAATACCGATATTACTGCTGTACAGACTGTACTGTACTGCACTGTAATTCATGCACGGGCGTTTTCTTTGGTATGCGCGGTCCTTTTCTTTTGTATAAGCAGGGTAAATAATATTTTTAATACCAATCATTTTTACATTTCAATAATTTACTGTTCAACAGACGGCGAGTTGTATTGTAGTGACTCGCCAATTAAAGCAGACACTGGACAGCTACTGAGCTCAACAGCCTCTTTTAATTTAATTTAATAAAAATATAGAGAGAACAAACAAGCATTATTAACCATCCCAAGGCAGATTTCTGTGTGTTCTCTGGGCAGTGAACATTTATACAATTATATGTTTAATGGAACTGCAGCTGAATTTACATTAATATTTATGTAAAAAAAATTAGTAAATATTTTTCGTAATAATATAACACTAAAATACATGCAGAATTATATATTACCACGAAAATATTGTGGAGGATATCTGCTTTTACCACAAACTTGCTGGGGCTTTTGCCAACAATTACTAGTTCGGTTCTAATAAAAAAAAAAAGGACTCAATTCAAAACACTTTAATTTTATTTAGAATTTAGCTTAATACATTACCCTTAGCGAAAATGTATACAGGGGCGGACTAGCAATCTACGCGTTCTGAAAATGTCCAGAACAGAACTCTTCCAGAAAAGAGAGACAGAGAAATAGAGGGAGAGAGAGAGAGAGAGAGAGTAAGAGAGTGAGAAAGAGACAGAGTGCTCGTGAAAAACGTTTGTGAACCCTGGAGTTATCAACCTCAAAAAAAGATAACTGGAGTCAGGTGTCATGTTAGGAAAACGAGTTTGAAGATGTGGACTACAGTTACTCTGACAGATAAAAACAAACACTTAAACTTTTGGAGTTTAGTCTGGACAAGAAGAATACACTTACGTGAGCCATGCCTCACCAAAAATAACCTTCAGAGGATCTACAGTCAGGAATTGTTGATTTACACAAAGCTGGAAATTGTTACAAAGTGATTTTGAAGAAATTCACCAGTCTACAGGGAAACAATCAATAAATGGAGACACTTTGGGATTGTCGCTTCTCTACCACAAAAGTGGGCACCCAGACCAAAATGACCAAGAGCACAACGAAGACATCGCTGAGGAAAAGGAACAACCTCGAGTGACAGCCAAATTTAGAATTTTTTTACAGTACGTAAACACTGAAGAAGCAGGGTGTCTATGGTAGGACACAACAAAGGAAGCCGTTGCTTACTGAAAAGAACATTGCTACATGCCCGAAGTTTGCGAAAGAGCACACAGACACTCCACGGCAGAATTGGATAAATGTTTTGTGGACTGAAATATTTAGCAAGGAAGACTATTTGGAAAGAAAACGCAGCAGTGACATAAAAAGGGAACTGCATATCATCATGAAAACATCATCCCAACTGTAAAGTATGGTGGAGGAAACATGATCAGAGCCTCCTACACTCCATCAAGGCCTGAACAAATTGCAAGAATTAGAGGAAGATGAATTCTCAAGTGAATCAACAAATCCCTTAGGATAATGCGAGAATGCCTGCATGTCAGCTGGAACTGAAAAAAGTTGGGTGATGCAAAACGAACAATAACCCGCAACATTTCACAATACTTTTTTGAAGTATTGTGACACTAGGTCAGTTATCCATCCTCAGACTATTCATAACTATTTCATATCATAGCTTTCTTTGAGTTTTAAATGGTATTTAAAGTTTCTCTAGCACAGTGAATTTCACATCAGACTACTACCAATGACTATGTTTATATCTTAAAGACTAAGTTATGTAGAAATTTAGAAAAAAATCAATGTTGGTGGATTTCACAGCTCTTCATTTCCACCTTCAACCTCTAGTTCTCATTTCTCATGTTGAAGACAAGAAGGAATTTTAATATTTATGGAAAGCAAGAAAACAGTATCATAAATGTAATGATGCCTATTCCGTGCAAAGCCTTGTACTTCCATTAGATGCATGCTGGTATAAAAATACAATACACTGTCATTTTCTTTGTTCTTCTGCCTTTTACATCAACACATTATGCAGTATTTATTTTACAATTCAATGGAATTACCCTTTAATGTACATTAATCAATCCATCCGCCATCATTATTTACTTCAAGATGAGTAAGTGAATCAGTGAGTAAATGAATGAAAAATAAATACATGAATGAATGAGCAGTTTAAAAGTAGTAGGCCTACCTCCAGATGACTCTCTGAGGTAGACGACTCAAGGCTCCAGCCAGCTTTTGTGCAATGTCATCGGAGAGATACTTCACTCCTGCCCCGAATGACACCACCACAAACCCATGCTCATCTGTGTCCTTTACCCAGGCCTGAAAATCCTGCACACAAAATGAAAGATCAGCAAAGCTTATTCAGAATACCACAGACTAAACTTAACAGAATAATCTATAGGGAAAAAATATGAAGTCCTAATATAATAGGTGAATTGCACTGATGATGAAACTTGAGGAAAGTATTTAATCTAACAAAGCCCTACCTATACCTTTAGCCTAACATTTCATGCCAACAGCTTCTCACAAAACTACTGTAAAACAATTTCTTAGACATCAGGCAGCATATTCATGACTGATCATTTCATAAGAGGTCAATCTGGTTGAATTTATAATTGAATTAAACAGAATGTTGTTTAAAAAAGGCCAGAATTTTTTCTTTAAGTGGATGCTGCTCTCTTTGAACCCTTTCCTATTCATGCCATGACCTCTCTCCCAGCTTTTGCGACCTCATTTAACCTCGATGTCAGGCCAGAGCTTCTCCTCACGTCGCACAAGGAGACAAAGGAGCAATGAAAAGTCATTGTAAATCCAGAAGGGGAAAAAAAAAAAAAAAAAAAAAAAAAAGATAATAGCCCAAGGACATTTCAGATCATTTTAATTAAAAAAAATAATAAAAATCTAAACCTCATCCATAAACTATGAACTATGATCATTTAAAACTATCTTGATGAGTCAATGATTTTAAGTTTAGTTGTTCGTACTGTTCACTTTAAAATGGTCTTAATAATCTTAATGAAGTTAATGTGGTTTTACCAGGTTGTGAGATGTTTTGGTGATTTATTTTTGGGCGACTTTTGACTCCTAATGTCACTTGTCTCCAGTTCTAAACTGGCAAACATGTCTTGGATGATTTACCGCATCTAAGGTAAGTGTAATATTGTGCCAAACGATTCCTTGAAATGTTTATTTCTTGCTTGGCTCAGCTAAATTTAGCGATGACCCTTCTTCACCCAGATTAGTCTGTGGTGGCATTCTTTGCTGTCACAATGCTAGCATTGCTTAATTGTGATAATTAGCAGTTGATTAGGATGTAATAGTACTGCAGTTAAGCCAGGCTCTGGTTCAGAGAGGTGCAGCATGATATATTTTGCATTACATTGCTAGGCTTTATAAAGGATGAAGAGTTTAACACATTAATGTTTGTTCAGAGTGAGTTAGTGGAGGTTTGTGCTGGTATGCTAGTATGCCCTGAGAATCAGTAGGGTTTTTGTGTTAGTGCTGTTTCCTAGCTGTATGAGGGAGTCCAGCTGCATCAGAATGGTCTGTGCTGGCCTGGCACGGACAATCCAGCCCTCACACTGGTCTCACTGTCTTCCACATACATTCTACAATGGGGACATTTACTTGCACACCCCGTGTCCACATAGACACACACACACACACCACATAATGGCCTTGATGGCACACAATGAGCTTCTTTGGCGATTGGTATTCCAAAACTGCAAGCCTAGGCTAAGTACCCCCACTCCTATTCTATGCTTTTCTCCATGTAATCACTCACATTGATAAGGACAGCCTTTGTAAAACTACAGAGCCTCTCTGAGGTTGGAACCCAAGACTGGACTTAGTACAGAATAAACACCACAGATAATAGGTTCAGATCACAAAAATAATAAAAATGTTATTTCCTTTTTATGTCACTCGGACATTTTGGGATTTTTGGGACATTTTTGTCGGTGCTCTTTTCTCTTGCATGTAGTTTAATGAAAGTATTTCGCCAGTGGATTTGTTTCTGAAATCTGACATTCTGGGAGTGGAAATAATCAGATGAGGTATTTCATAATCCCTCCCCTAAACAGAAAACAGCTACTGCGTCAAACAACCCCCATACTGACGCATGCCATTATTTGCTGACGTCCTTGAACAGTATCAAAATGTGGATATTGGAGTCTCACTACACATCCACACTGAAAAAGCATTTTATTAAATGACAAGGACACTTCAAAACATTGGTTTAACCCATCTTAACAAGTTATAATGATCCTGAACAAAGTACTAATACTTGTATCTTAATCTATAAAATATTTCCTGAAAAAGACATACAATAACTATGCCTTCAAAGATGGTCAAAAACAAAGAAAAAAACCCTGATAAATTATTGTGCATTAGCATGAATTACTTGTTTTAGGTGATCTAGATTAAACACAAACATTTGCTTTAAGTTTCTTGAAGATATTCCATGGGTTCCCTGACAGGGATTAAGCCTAGTCCTGGATTACGTAGTGCTGTGAATAGAGATTTTCCAATGAAGTAGACAGGGTAGTCCAAGACTTGGACTGTCTGGGAAACCAACCCAATATGTTTAAGGGCATGTAAAAGACATACGTTCTGGTCTGTGTAGCAGTTTTTCCAGAAGCAAAGAACTGCTTTAACTGTTTATTATTTCTAATGGACTGAAACCTAGTTAGACTACAGCTCATATTCACAGTCAGTCACATGCATCACTTCATTACATCTTTGAGGCAACAAGGTGATGAAAAAGGCAAGTAGACTTGAGTAGAATTGAGCAGAGCCAATAGAATGTGGTGGAAAAGCAACTATGTTCATTTTTTTCTTGTAAGCACATTTAAAACAGAAAAGGCAAATTATATAGTACACGAGTTTATTTGCAAAGATGTATAACAGTGTTCTGGGAGCATATTTGGGTGCGTATTTAGGGTTTACACTATAGAAATAGATATTTTTAGGCATTTTTCATACCAAAACAACGCGTTTTTTCACAATACACGTGTACTCTTGGAACACACACGTCTTTATAGCTATCAGACTATGTTTTCACGCTTTCATCATATGTCTTTTTCACTAACTAAAATGTATGAGTAAGTCAAGTCAAGAATTCACAACTCTATTAAGCCATTTTAATACTCTTCTTGGTACCAATATATCACTTTTTGAAGCATTTAAAAACTGACAAGCCAGGATAAAAGACAGATTTATAAGCTGCAAATAAAATACCTTTTAACTGTGCCAGTGTTTAGCTTCTTCTAATTTGTGGTAAAAATGAAATGAAACGAAACACAGCCTATTTTCACTGACCATATTTACTTTTTATGCGTTTCGATCAGACAACACATTTAAAACAGCTGGACTGAATTGCATTTTCCATCAGTTTACCAGACTTTTAGGGTCATGTAACGGCTAGCCACGTCTGTTACAATTAATTCCACCTTACACTGTAAAGTTTGCAATCACTCTGCCTTTGGTTAAATTGTTCATAATCTAAACAAAGAAAAATAAGATTTCTTAAATATTTGTACAAAATAAAAAAGTGTTAGGTTGTATCACAAAAAACATGCTTACTGGAAATGTTAATGTGCTTTTGTTCTTCTACAACATCTAGGACCTTAACGGTGTTTGTTCCCGATGGCAACATCCTGTGACAACATCTTAATGGTGTGACAGCATCGTATGACAGAACCTTTTTAGTGTGTGCAACTTATGGCAGTATTACCTGCGGTAGAGGGCTTGGGGGCTTGGTGAGGATCCCTCCTACATAGACGACATGTGGCAATGTGGGCCGAGGGAACTCCAGTGCCATGTCTGTGCATAGCATCCAGAGACGACTGCCCTGCACCAGATCGTGCATGGACACAGGTGGCCGCACATTGTGCTTCCTCATGATGCGATCGTATTTGGGCAGTACAAGAAATTGCACACCGAATCGGGATACCAGGTATACAGCTGTGTTGGCCACCCGCTGCATTAGCGACATGCGGTCCGTGAGCAGCGAGTTGAACTCAGGCACGTAGGAAAGTGGAGCTGGTGCACCCACTTCAGCCGGGTACCAAAGGCCAGTGCTGAAGACAGCGTACTGCACCCCCAGGATGTGGGCGATGACGAAACCGCACATTTCATTAGGGTCAACGAGTAGCAAGTCAAAGCGTTCACGCTTCAGCTGAGCCATGACCTCACTGCTGCCCACCACGCTGTCGCAGTTCTGTGAATAGTGATCCAGAATGTCAAAGAGCTCCAGCGGCGTCAGCCGGCCTGAGAAGATGTTGCGCACCTTGGACTGGAGGAAGTCATCAGCTGACGAGCTGTTGAAGATGCCTGGGTACCGCTGTAGCCTGTAGTGGCTAGATGCCGGGACCTCACGACCTTCCGATACCAGGAAGACTGTATCGTGGCCCTCAGCATGCAGGGCGGACGCAAGGGTCTTGAAGATGTACAGGTGGCTTTCAAACATGATGGGAGGTACCACAACTATCTTAGCGGCCCACAGCGGTCCTGGTGCTATGTACCACAGCAGTATGGCCAGGTGTACAGGGGCAGACTTCATGGCTGGAAATAAAAGAGAGAAAAAATAAAATAAAAATAAATAAATTATACCATTCTGAAATGTAATTGGCTAACCGGTATTCAAAGCCACAATAAAAAACACTTAGTTCTGGTCCTGGAGAGTCGATTTAGCTTTAGTGGGGGGAAAAAAAGGGACATATAGTATTGTAAGCATGGTGCTAAAATAATACTAAAAACTGCATTGAAGCATTTAGTGGCTGTCCGGTAACACTAACATTTCACAGTTAAACTGTAAAATAAGCATGTCATTATTGAAAGCAACAACAATTACATACAGGTCATCCCTCAGCTATAAATCACTAGCCTCCCAAGATGTAGATGCAGTTTATCAAGCATGTACTGGCAACTAGCAACTGTACTTGGAGCTCTTTTGACATAATGACAAAACATTTCATTAGTTTCAAAACACTTAAGGCCCCATCTTTCCTTAATGAAAGAGTGTTCTTGTCCTGGTGACCCCATACTAAGAATATCTTTGTGTTTTCATTACTTTACACACCTGAACATGAGTTGTTTGATTATTTGCTAAATGAGTTTAATCAAAATGTGCTGGTTGAGACACAGCACAACACTCTGCACAGTTTGGGGTCATCAGGACTGCTGAAAGATGAAAACCGTCTGTATAAAACTGTTTGTATAGTCCCTTTACATTATAAGGGATGTCTTATATGCCCAGTCTGTTTAACCGTAAGGGATTAAATGAGGTTGGAAATAGTCACATAATAAGGAATTACAAATGTTTTGGTACATAAATCCACCCAAAAATCACAAGTAGAGATCAGGGAGAAAATACAATACAAAATAAAATGCAGGCAATGGGCCGCTTAAAATGTCAATAATTCTATCCGTAGGTTCCTATTACAAATTGACCGATGTTAATAATTTAATGAAATTTGTATGGTAGGAGAATGTGTTATACAAAGTTATTTGTTGAATTTTCATGCTTATGTCTGCTTAAATGTTAGGCTTTTAAAGTAATATCTGCAGATACAGAAAGTTACCTTCTTGATAGCGATAGTGGATGAAGAGGTACCAGCTCGAAAGTTCACCAACACACACGCATTTCTCTTTATTTAAGAGGGGATCCCAAAAGAGAGGAGGTCACAGGTTCCAGGAAAGTTCTGTGATAAGGAGTAGTCGCTGTATTCTCACAAGACTCAGTGCTTGTTGGCTAATGTGACATGTTAAAAAATATATTCTGAAAGGGTTTTGGTTATGCTACACAGTAAATTTTCCGCAGATCTGGAGTCGCGTATTCAGTCGCGCTGATTATTTTTTGAGAATCAAACTCAGTTTTATACAGAAATCCCCACAATAAAGTGGAGATTGCAAATGTTCTCTGCCTTTATTTGCGTTTTTGAGGCAATGAATGTATTTTTTTCTAGATGTTTTCACACAAGGGTCCCGTTCACCTTGGCGCAATGTCCCAAAACTTTTGTCCCATGATATTCCGAGTTGCATATCTCGGCGGGAAAAGCACTGACTTCACAGTTCAGAAGATCTTCAGGAGACCTTTCCAATGAGCCCTCATTTGAGTGTCCTGGGAGCATATCTGGGGGCATATTTAGGGCTTACACTATAGGCATTTTTTAAAAACAAAACACAACAGCGCGGTTATTCACTATACGTACGTGGGTGCTCTTGGAACATAACCCCGCTAAAAGCAGAGAAACTCTTAAAGTTGTAATCATTTGTGGTAGTGGTGAATGGAACCAGATGTCGGAGGAGTTCAACACTTCTAAAAGTTATCTCACAAAGTTATCTGAGGTCTCAATTTTCTTCACAAATGTGTAAGCATATCTATTTATTAAAAAATATTTAATAAATCACATACTCTGCACTAACAGGAACTTTAAAGGCTCCATATTGATACTATCCCCAACCCGTTTTGTTGTTTATTTTTTAATAAAAGATGGATAAAGTCTTCAAATACTGTTAAAGTTTCAAATGTTGCTATTTACTCTTCAGTCTAAGTTAAGCTGCAAAAGTAACATGTCATTAAACCAATTACATGTCCACCTTTTCAGTCTAGCGTGGTTTAGCTCCACTTATCCAAAATGAAGTTGTTAGGTCCGGATTGCTTTTTGTTTGATGCACAATGCAGGATGGAAATTCAGATCACAACTCATTCAATTCACTTATACCAGTCTTAAAGACGCCGTAAGCTTGAGTGCGCTTGATTTTTTGAAAAAGGTTTAAAGGGAGACCTCTCGTCTTATAATTATGACTAGCCCTCAGGACTTCTATACAGCACTGCTGAAAATAACGTCCCTAAGCTCTAACCTTTGAACTACCAGCCCAAAAGCACTCTTTAGTCTCACACCTTAATGAGTGAGTACATACATAAATGAAGCCTCAGGGTGCCTAGGGGACCACAAACAGGTGTAGGTGTAGGTGTGTGTGTGTGTGTGTGTGTGTGTGTGTGTGTGTGTGTGTTTGTGTACTCAGTAGCAATTTGGTGAAAGACAGAAAGAAAGAACACTTTTCTTGTCCCCCAAACAACAGCAGGCTTCAGCGTTAACATTTTGTTCTCAAGATGTATCTCTATAATGTCACAGTCGTTAACCGACTCATTTTTCCTGTAAAACACATAAAACTGATACAAATGTTTTTAACATACCATTCAGTTAAGCATATTGTATCAGTTATTAATGTCTGAGCTACAGAAATTTGATATTTTATTTTGAATTTAATATAGTTATTGTTATTATGGGTCGCACCATATGAAGACCTTTTATCATTAAAAATCAATTTAAAGAGGTCAACAAACAAATTCCACACAAAAATGTTAACATTTTAAACATGGACTTAAACTCAAACTTATTTTCTATATAGCACATTTCATACAAGGAATAACACAAAGTGCTTTACAGGTTAAAAGAACAGACATCCCTCCCTCACTCCCTCCCTCGCACACAGCCATAAACATACACTCTTTAAAATGTGATATGGCAGGTACGGAGGAACCAGGTTAGGAACGTTGGTTGGGACTTTTCTGAATAGTTCCATGTAACGTGCTTAAACCCAGAAAGGAAAGGCACAGTACTGAGGAGGTAAAAGTTAGCTTTGTTCCTGTACTGTGTAACAGGTCCACCACTAATTATATGTAGAGCTGTAATCTGTGGGGAGGTTGCCCGGAGCTCTTTCAGTATGGACTCCAGGTGTGCCCATACTGCTTGTTCATCATAGCGGAGGCTTTCCGATAGTGTTGCACATGATTTAGTACCATGAATTGTGTAAAGGACAGCAGCGTGTATTGTGGCCTGCTTTCTGCTGCCTCCAAAATGAAAAGCTTGTATTTCTGTACCCATCTTGCAGGCATAGTTTTCCAAAAAATCAGTGGGAAGCACAGCTTCAGATTCAGTGAGATTTTGTTTTAGGTTACGAAACTGTTCTGTTTGGTGGATCCAGTTGAACTGATGTACGGTTAAAGCTTTTTGTGGAACAGCACTTGTAACTCCTGGATTGTCCCTGTATGTGTTTGTTTTAAAACATTTGCAAAGATTTTTTCTTCGTTTGTTGAAGTTACCCGCTTCCATTGTTCCCAAGAAACCTCTGTATAGGGTGTCTCAGGAAATTCAAAATCATTAAAAGGAGCACTTTGGGCATACATGATCCATGCATGCTTTGTTTTTAGGGTCACAAACAATCATACTCAATAATTCTGAGATGCTGGTTGTCTTCAACAGCCCTCTCTTGGCAAGTTTGCTAACCAATAGCCAGATATTCTCCTGTTCCACACATGCACATGTATCTCCATCACTGCTCATTGGCTCTGTGATATAAAAAGGTCGTCTTCTGACAAACTGTAAGAAATGGAGAGATGCTGTTAGACCTCTCTTTGGTACTGTGCATGAATCTCAGTCAGAGGCTTTGTTATAACTCTTCTTTGCATTGTCTTTGGTGATGATGTCTTTTGTCCCCAGCTAAAAGACGACTGTTTTCATCTCGGTTTTCATAACCGTAAATGTTTTGGAATTTTGTACAGGAATACAAAACGCTTTGTCAATTATGCCAAATAGGGCAGAAAATGAATTGTAATAGATTTTGAATCATTTGAAAGAAGTTTTCAGAACAGCAGTTATGGCCGGACAGTCGCACCACATGATATTTTGACACTTTAAATTACAGAAAAATTACAAATAACTCCTGATTTTTGAAAAGTTGAAGTGAGTACATATATGGGAGAGGTACTACATACAGATAATATATTTTTGTACATATTTTTGTAAACCTATTTTAACTTAAAAAAAAAAAATACATCCGGACAGAATATTTAGGCGTCACATCATTGACCCAAAAACAAGGAGTTCAAGGTGCTGATTGGCCTCCAAGGAAACGTCATCATAGTCCAATTGAGCATCAGTGGGATTTGCTAGAGAAACTAGTTAGATCTGAGCCTAACCCGCATCTTACACATCTGCTGTTAAAGGCTTGGTGCAAGATACTACAGCACACCTTCAGATGTCTTTTGGAGTCCATGGCTAGACAGCCACACAAACGTAGTTAAAGAGAAGGGTCTATTGTCCAAATTCACATCTGCTGGGGTATGACTTCTTTATTCTGCAGCTTTTAAAGTACAGATGGCTTTCTGGTACACTCCACACATGGGTTGGCTCTCCTGGTTTCAGGTGGGCTATCACCATTACAAATTTTCTTTTTCAGACTGGATGTGTTGACTGTTGCCTAGGCAACCTAGCCAGAGTCAAGCTCTACCTGAACAACGTCACAGCTTGGGTTTCGGCCTGAGAACTCGGGTTACTGGGTTACATGGCTGCCGTCCTTAAAGGGACATGCCAGCAATCACAAAACTTTTAAAGCTTTGACATGAACAATGAAAATGAAGAGCAACTCAGGGCCTCTTCAACCTGTAAATTCACCTTCAATTCATTAGCTGATCATTCGTAACTGACTCTGCAAAGCTACTGGCCAATGTTACACACAAACAGACAAATACATTAAGCTTGAAACTTTTCTCTTTTACCAATAAACAGAAGAATATTCTGATAAAAATGACTGTTACATGTTGAAATGATTGTTGTTAATGAATATCACCTTGTGACAGGGTACTGAATATCAACTTATTCAAATATTTTTGAGACAGATGGATGGACAGGCGAAAACATTAGTCATTTATTCGCAGAAACAAAACATGAGAGTGTCTGAATGGCACTGTCTTGAGCTGTATTATCAAATGCGCTACAAATTTTTCTTTGTTCGCTAGAAAAATGTATTTCATGGTGGTGGATGATGCTATTCTTGATGCAGATAGAAACTTACATTTTCATTTTTTGACTATGTCAAGTTGAGCTTGCATCCTTAGATGACAGCGCAACCAGAGCCAGTTTACAAGGCCTCCCTATTCTTCATACTGCACAAATAGACAAAAAATAAAAATAAATTTTTTTTAATCTTTCATGAAGGTTTTTCTTGAATTTAGGGCAGCATTAGAAATGACTATATTAATGATTATATTAAAATAAATTAAAGGTTTATTTAAAAAAAAAAAAAACAAATGCTGGGCTATAGGACACTGGCATTCGGACTATTAAGTGGTAGGGCTGTAACGATAAGCGATATGAAACCGAAATCGTTCCGTGGTGTGAGAAGGCAGAATCGCGACATACCCCTTTTCACTCCCTGACTTATGTCCAGTTGCTAGTGTTGTGTCGTTTGCAAACGATTAGTTCAAAATAACTAATCTTTTAAGGGAACGTACTGAACCAAATCACTTCAAGTGATTCATTTGTTTCTCAGTTCAGTTCAGCTGTCAGCAGTGCCGGGAGGAAGAGGTGGAGGGAGGGACTGCCACCTCACACTTTCACGGTGACCAGTGTTCTACACAATTTTAACAGATTTAGTTTCCAGATAAACAAACTTAAAACATTAGGTTTACAGTAATGAGAAGAGAGAGACTCATCAGCTGTGTTGTGTTCAAGTGTAACTTTTTTTAAACTCACGAACAACAACTCACAAACAATAGGACACATGTAACAAGCAGTGAATAAACCCCGGTTTGAGAAAATGCATGACTCTCATTGCGAAAGTTTGCGAGGAAACGGTGCTGTTCAGTGTGAATCCTTCACTGAATGCACTGTGGGGCATATGTTCAGTGAACAGATCACTAACTGAGCTCCATTTTCCGAGTAGACTAGTTAAATCGCATACTTAAACCATCATTTATAAAAAAGTTTATTTTTACAAACGTGTTTGTCAAAGCAACACAGCCACAACACATTTGTCTCCTGGTCCTGGAAGCCATGAACTGAACTGAAACCTGAACCATTCAGCTGTCTATCAGTTCAGGAAGGCGGAGTCACAGGCTCCTCCCACCAAGCACTGAATGATTCGGTGAATTCATCTTTTGAACAAATCTTTTTAGTGAACTGATTTTAGTGATTCAGTACATCTAAAAGAACTGCCGTACCCATCACTACTAAGTAGTACCACCAAGCGAATCGTCATTCAGAAATCGGTCATCTGATGCTCAATGTACACAAGTCACTGTTAGCAAGTCTTGTAACTGTAGCTGAACAGCACTTTTTCATTTTGCATTCAGAAGTCATTATAAAATGACAACTTTCCTCATTATAAGCTCTATAGTGCTACCATGTTGGCTATGTTGACCACTGAAAAGAAGAAACATTTATTTTAGCAGTGTTAAATATGAGCCATTTAATACTGCATCCCCTCTGGCAATAAATAAGCACAGTAAATGTGACAAAGAGCACCAGCATATAGTGAAAAACCGTGATGTGGTAAAAAAAACAAAAACGTGATGTTGTAGTTACACTTTATAGTGTAAACTAGGGCTGCACGATATTAGGAAAACATGCGATATGCGAGAATGTTGTTGAGTGTTGCGATGACGAGATCACATGCGATAAGTAAGTAAAAACTTAGTGTTTTATAGTGTTTTATAAAATAGTGTTATATTAGCCTTTATAGTGTTAATGTTTTTCTGCTTTGGATTTGCTGGTGATATGGACTCCAGTCAATGCGGAAAAATATGAAATGCAATATTTCCATGCCAACATGTTTTTTTAAAGAATTTACTTAAACAAATTTTTTAATAATTTTAAATCTTAAATAAATGTAAACATGATTTATATTATAGTAAGTTCTTAGTAAGTAAAAAATTGCAAAAGGAACAATCTATAACAGGAGCACAGAAGATGAAGAAACTGCCCAGTGATTTTTTTTTGCCCTCTTCTCTGTGGCACTGGGTGAAGAGTTTTGGAAAAACACCATTTATTGCAGTTCAGTCAATAAATGCGATATGTATATTGCGCATGTTGATTTTGCGATGACGGTAAATTTGCGATATATTGTGCAACCCTAGTGTAAACCCTAAATATGACACCAAATATAGTCCTAAAACACTTTAATTTGATTTTAAACTCAGCTTAATACAGTACCATTTAAATGTAAACCCGTATTCGTACTGTACATTGTACACTGTACGCGTTGGAAAGGTCTCTGCAGTGCTAAAATACCAATGTTACTAATGTAATTAATGCATGCGCGTTTTCTTTGGTATGCACTGTCATTTTCTGTGTTATAAGCAGTGAAAATACAGTAATAATTTAATTTAATTTATAGTAATAAAAACACACGGCTTTAAGAAGAACAAAATGAAAAACGTGAGAACACTCGAGATAGCTCCACAGGGGAAAATCAGGACTGCAGCTGCCACAGATGCAGGACAGGGAAGCAGTCGATCACCAGCAAGGATAAACAACGTTCTCAGATTGGCTACTTTAAAGCCTCCTGCCTCCAAGTACAGGTGACTGTGACTTCCGGGCCTCTTCTGCTACGTCCCCTCGTCCTCGTGCTTGGTTGTTTATGCTTTGGCGGAGGCTCATTCCATTCAGGGGCCCGTTCTTCGTACGTCACTTGATACATCCGAGATGAACTGACATCTAAGATGAGATCATCATGCTAATTACGATGCAGCTAATTTGATTCTTCGAGCACCCCTGTTGATGATGATTAGTACAGCTGGATTGAGTTGTTTAGGATTAGTGCGCGTTCGTGCGTTGGTTTAAAAGGCGAAATGGATCGACAGCAGAAACACTGATCACAACCCCTTCGATTGGTTGAGGAAATGGCAAAAGAGCGAGCACAATTTTTTTCTCAAGCTTTTATTAGAGGGCTATGGAGAATTTCAAACTTTAATAAAGACACCGGGAAACACAGCAAATGCTGCAAAAGACAGGAGAGAGGGCGGGAAAAAAGTAGCGAACAAATTAAATGCATGAGTGCTGCCCATGTTACTTGTTCCTTG
>JBBJLR010000087.1:5219242-5232370 GCA_037577145.1 Brachypetersius gabonensis | reverse complement strand
AGAGAGAGAGAGAGAGAGAGAGAGAGAGAGAGAGAGAGAGAGAGAGAGAGAGAGAGAGAGAGAGAGAGAGAGATCAATGATAAAAAGGGAAAGAGAAAGAAAAAGAGAAATGGAAAAAGAAGTGAGAAACAGAGAGGGAGAGAGTTTTGAGAGGCCTGACTGGGATTCGTGGGAGCCGCTGGTTGCCCATGGTAACAGGGCGGGGGTGGTAGTGGAAACTCATCTGGCAGCAATAAAAGGCTAGAGTGAGTGACTCATATCTTACGTACAAGTACAACATACACACACGAATTAATGATGGTACTATTTGAGGAACAGGCTGTAAAGGGGCCTCCTTTACACACAGTCTCTCACTCACACAATGGTCCATTAGGCCACAGCAGCTTTCTGTAATCGGACACAACAAATAAGTGCTGCAATTTTGCTGCTGTAATTATTTATAGGCATTTTGACATTCAAGGATTTTTTTCTGGTCTTTTAGTCTTTCACAAATAATGTAAAAAAAAAAATGTAGATACAGTTCAGCAGTGACCATTACAAAACCCAACTGAAATCAAATTTGAAATTGCAATGTAGTCCATTCTCTTATTACTGTCTTTAATGATATAATATATTGAACCATTCAATTAGTAGCCTACCCTAATGTATTATAACCGCCACACACTCAGTAATGTTTCGTGCTTCATACATTTTTCCAACAGCGACCATCCCCATCACTGATAAACCAACGCAACACAGCATGTGGACTAAATAGGACTAATTTATACCTTTTCTATGTTTTTGCTTATATTTGAACCTTTCTTTCACATTCAAACCGTCGGTAGCTTCAAATGCCCACCCCCTCCCCCATTCCACCCTTCCCCCCTACACACATACCCCGCCCCCGACCCACCTCCCAAAAAATTAAAACGCAAATGTCTTTGAATATGTATTATAAACATAAATATGCCACCAATTTAACATAATTGTCCTCACACCACGCAAAATGGCGCCTCGGTCAAGCGTTTTACCTCCATAAGGCGCAACACACACACACGAGTTTGTATTTCTGTCTTTGAGGGTCTTTTGCCTAGCCTTTGAAATACCGCGATATCTAACCCTTAAGATAAGAAATCGCCGCTGTATCTGCTTTAAATGCATCATTTGCAGTTAAATGTTGAATTTGTGAAAAAAAGAACAAATGTTTCCAAACAGGGAGTAGAAACAGCACAGCGCCGCTCTGGTTCTGATTGCTCATGTTTTCATATCACTGTGGGGCCATTAGGTCCTCACAAACACACACACACACACACACACACACACAAACACACACACACACACGCGCGCGCGCACGCACATCCTTTCTAATCCACAGTCCTCATCTCGCTCAGCGCTAGCCTAGCGTTTATGTTTTTATTTCAGTTGAACAAACTGATTCACTACTTTACAGCCTGCGCGGGTCTATTTACGTTCTTCTTATGACAACGAACAACCCTGAGCCCTCAGTTTAAAGACAACATCAAACATGATGATCTCGCTCCGTAATGGCTGTGTGTGTTATTTCATGCTGACATTTCTTTCATCGTTCACCCAGCGGTTCACTTGAGCCCTTACCGGGTTCATGGACCCCGGGAGTGTCGCTCAACTCCAGCACCAGCAGTTCTCGGCCCTCTGAGCTCTCCCCCACCGTGTAGATGCGGCTGATGGAGGGGCACTGCAGCCACACGGCCACCAGCGCTTTGCGCATCTCCTCGTACCGGTGATACTCAAAAGAAATGCCACCGCCCCGGTCGGTGGAAGATGCTCCGTGGCCCCCCAGAGCCGCCAGCAGCAGCAATAGGACCGACGAACAGCTTAACGTCACCGCCGACATTACTGGTCGCAGTTTTTTCCCCCTGGTCTCTGCTTCTCGTTATATCTCTCCTCCTCGGTTGGTAAGGGCTCCGAGACTGCGGTGCCGTCGCTCGCACCCCTCCCTCCTCTACAGCCGCGGCCCCGTGCGCAAACTGCAGCGGAATCGCTCCACGGAGCGGGTTCCTTTGAATCGGTTCATTTTACTCGATTCAGGAGCCTTTACGTTTCGGTCGTAAGACACACTAATAATATTTCACGGCTCAGTTAGGTGAGCTCTAACACATGTCGTCATATGTTAAGGGTAACCTATCCACACCTTACATTACATAATCATTACTTCCATCTATCCAACGCGTCTAACAATATGAGGACACGTTTCAGGTCGGTGTAAGAACCGGAGGAGGTTAAAACAAGTTAGAACCTTCTGTGTTTAGACACCTTTTTAGTTTGTTTGTATGATTTCTTGTGAGCTGTTACAAGGATCTGACTCACTCTTAATCTGGAAATGATTCAAATTAAGTTGATTGATATTTTTTAATCACTTGGCAAGAAAACCGATCGTTAAGCACCACGTTCGCTTATCAACTTGGGAGGTGTCGGTTCTGCGAACCGACAGCAGGAGATACCTGGTTTTTTCCCGACCCGCTTTCGGACAGGCCCCGCCCCCTGCGCTTGAATCACCACTCGGCTTGGAAAAGTAGAGTGCTGACCAATCCTGGCGCAGGAGGGCGGGGCCTGTCAGAAATCGGTGGTGATGGGGTGGTTGGGGGATCGGTGGAAATAATACCTGGCACTTTTTTCGCAGGAATGCGGACAGAGAAATGGGAGAAAGCAGGTATTGATGAAGGGAAGGAAGTGGTGTATGTTTTTATTTTCTTTAAAACATCTGAGCAGGACGACGGCATGTGCTCAGTGGAGAGCTTATACAATACTAATTGTGCATTTTATATTGATGCCTGCCACATACATATGACATATAGTGCACACCAACATAAAAACGACTGACAGTGAAGTCACTAACACTGATTATCTACGTACAGTGGTGCCTGTCAAGTGGTGGGACATATTAGGCACAAATGAACAGACGATTCTTGAAGCTCATGGCACTAGGCCTGGCTTGTCAAGCTCTGACCCTGGAGGGCCAATGGTCAGCACAGTTTAATGGTTCTTCTCCTCAAACACATTCACTAAACCTGGCAATTAGTTGGCATGGTGAACCAGGTGTTTCTGAGCAGGGAAATCATCAAAATGTGCTGGACCATAAGCCCTCCAGGACTGCTCTAGGCAATGCTGAAGTGCTGGTTTTTATGTGCACAGGGGTTCCCTGAGATACAACAATCTCAGCATTAATGAGTTTAAAACACTCACTCCCGCTCGGCTTGCACCATTGGCTTCGTGGATTAACTGGTTTGGTTGTGCACGGCGTAAGAGTGAAGGAGTTAGCTGTAGTTGTCAGTGGCTTAGTTGTGTTTTCATGATTTAACTGTGTTAGCACAGGTTAGACTTAGACTAGGGCGTGTTTTGACTAGCACCAACGTTTAGGTTACATCAAAGGAAAAGATCTGTGTCATAACTCGAGGACCCTCTGTTGTTTTAAAAAGAATCACCTGGCTTAACAAGCCTCAACTTCCTCAAATCTCAGTCCGATAGAGCGTCTGTGGAATGTGCCAGACAAATTAGTCTTATCCAAGAAGGCCCCACCTCGCAGCTTACAGGACAGCACATCATCAGGGGACCTGTGGAGTCCATGCCTCAATAAGTCAGAGCTGTTTTGGTGTTGCAAGGGGGACCTACACAACAGCAGGCATGTGGTTTTAATGCTTTTGGCAAATGAAAACACACATGTTATAAGCAGGCAGTGCAGTGAAATTGAAATGCAAGAAAATGTAGGACATAATGTGTACATTTTGACTTTTATTGTAAACACATGATGTGACAATGCAAATAACATTTATTTCCAGTTTATTCAATCTGAATGATCAGATGCAACATAATACAGTCCAGTGGGATAATATACCACATATGTAATGTTCCTTCATGAAGAGTAATACCATTTTTCATATACTATCCACATAAAAACAGTATAAGCAGTTTTCTACCCACCAAAAATGTATCCTTTGTTCGATTTGTTTCCAGAGGCAAACACAGTAATAAGGAAACCTTTATCACAAACACTGAAGAGACAAATATTTCATTCAAAGGAAATGTAAAGTGCTTTAAAGGAATGATTGAATCACTATTGAACCATGACTACTTGCACTAGTGAACAATGACACTGAAGGAAACCTGAGAATTCCTTCAGAACTCAACAGCCTTTTATATTTTGTGTGAGTGAGGTATCGACACATCACTCAACAATGCATGCGAGTGTGTGTTTATGTATGTGTGTGTCTTACCTTCTAAAGGCACAATAGGGGAAATTAAGGATGCTGGTATTGATCACTGACATCTGTTCAGTCCAGGGTGAGATTCAGTAGATTGTATGTGAGTGTGTTAATCCTCCTTTTTGAGGCACTGTTTGTCTGTGTGGCTGTTGAACTGAGAGTCTGTGTTAAAAAGTCTGTCCCACCAGGTGAACGTAGAGCCATAGTTCCCCACAAAGTTCATATGGTGAAAGTCGTGGAAGCGCGCGCCAGCATAGAACGGGATAAGGTGGAGCGGGTTCACAGGGATATCGTACCCACTGAAAGAGAATATAAATATAAATACATTTGAACATATTGAATGAGCAATTCCAAGACACTGGGGACACACAGGGTATGTGGCAGGGCATCCAGGCCATCACCAGCTACAGAACATATCTACCTGCATGTGACGGTGAGTGGAATGGAATGACAAGGCAGTAAGAAATCTTAGGATGTGCAGACCAACTAGCAAATCTTCAAAATGTCTCTGAGCTCCACGGTGATCCCAGCATCCTTCAAAGTAACCACCATCATCCCTGTTCAGTCTTCTGTGTCCTGCCTCAATGACTACCACAGACTACCAGGCTCATAATGAGGCACATCAAGTCAAAACTGTCCCCTCACTAAGCTCCCGGTTTGTACATCAGCACCCCCCTTCACCTACATCCCATTAATGATAACATTTCATTGAATTCTTTTCCATCTGAGGAATTGCTTGGAGTAAGTCAGAATTGACAGAAACATCTCTAGCACCATGACAATTGGCAAGGGAGCCCGCCAGGGCTCTACACTCAGCTGTATGCTGTATGCAGAGCTCAAAGTATGATGTGAAAAAATGCCCTGAGGACCAAGATGCTCGGTTGTCCCCGACAACCTCAACCCCAGGAAAAAAAAACTGCCAAGAACGTCCAGCAGCGTAGCTTACCAATGCTTACCCTTGTAGGCGAGTGCTTTTGAAAATTAAGAACAAGTCAAAGGGAAGTCTGCCTAGGCGCCTGCCCTCATTTTGGAGAGGGGGGCGTTGCGACACCCACGCACGAGTATCATAGTAAGTTTTGTTGTACACATATTTATGACCAAGCTTGTTCCAGCAACTGCCTCCAGCGTCCCGTGCTGTTTAGTGTCACCCCAAACACACAGAGGCTCCAAATAAGGACATTATGATTTTGGAACCATGCTCATATTTTGAAAACAATTGCTTCTAAAATAAAATTGGTAATAAAAATAAAACTATACAATACCTGTGCACATCAATGGTCTCTAGCAAGCGGATGGTGACCCATGCCCAAAGGAGAGCCACGTGATTACAGAACAGCATGATGCCAATGAAGAACCCTGCCCCCAGGATTATCGTCTCCAATGGATGAGCATATTCTGCCTGCATCCCAAACGGAGCCTAAACACACACACAGACAATGAATCTTGATACCAATATAAATATATACGTATAACTGAAATGTTTTACATGGACAGATCTGTTGTTCCTTGCAGTTACTGTGGGTGATGATAAAATAGTGGTGCAAATTCATTTTAGAGCTATTTTTATGTGACGTTTATATCCATTTTATAGCTTCTTAAAACCAGCAGACACAGTCTGTGCAAAGCGCAGGTTCTAAAGTAAAGTAAAGTGCTCATAGTCACTCATGAGCACAGCACAAGCACCAAGTGTGAGTAATGTGAAATTCTTTTCTGCATTTAATCCATTCACCAGTTCAATCAATGCAACTTTTGACAAGTATGATATGAATCCTTTACATTTTAGCATGTTTTGACAGTATTCATCACAGAAAAAAAAAGATGCATTGACTTTTATGGGATATGGGTCATTCGTTTTAAACTTGTAGCTACAATGAAATAAATGACACAATTACTAAATTAATTCATTCATTACTAAATTACAAAATAATTAGACCATGAACCACTACAACAAGCTGTTTGGTATGAGTGTGTGGGTATAAAACTCACAGTGAACTCATGATGGACCTTGTGGATGTACTTGTAGATTCTGCGATGGTGCAGAGCTCGGTGAAGGAAGTAGTGCCATGTATCTTCGATCACTGCACAGCCAAAACACTGAGCTAGCAGATACGGCCTGAGGGAGCATTTATTATGGTTTCAAATGGTTTAAACAATGTATGTTACAAAGTTTCTGCTGTTCGTTTAGTGCCTTTTATAAAGCACTGACCCACTTGACTGTCACTTTAACAGAAAATGGTACGAACCCCAGCTCTATCCCACTGAAGCTGTTACGACAGCAACAGTGACTGAAAGCAAGTTTTTCATGCAAAGTCTGGGAAAAGGTACATTTGTTATCTAGTGTAAAACCGTGAAAAAAAATCCATCCAAGAATTCAAGCATTTGAGCGTAATTGTTCAGGAAAAACGTGTTTTCACATGCCTTTTGTTTTGCATAGCAAAAATAGAATGAGAAACAATGCAAACAACTTCAAGCTTTGAGACCTATTGCATCTTGCAATTAAAGGTCCCTGTTAGTGAAAACAAGCTCATCAGTGTCTGGTTAATTATATATGACGGTTATGTCAACGGGTCACTACTTTATTAATATTCCAGTGTATCCAAAAAATTAGCAACCTCTCAAAAAATTCTAGGGCGTACAAGGCAATTAAAAACAGATTGTGTAGGGATTGGTCAGAATATTCGAAAATTGGAATATATTAAATCGAATACCGCATTAGGATTTTTGACATGCAATTAGCTTCTCTCTTACATTTTACTTTCTTACAGGCAACTATATGTTTCACCGGAGGGCAGAGAACAGCAAGTGTGTTTTTTAGTTCAAAGAGGCAAGCACAGAAAAGACTATGGCAGCTGCCTTAATGTTGCCACCAAATATCCTAAACATGATTATATATTTAAATAGTGTAATGGCCAGAGTGGGAATGGGCATCGTGTCTCTGTTGTCAATAAAGGTGGACATGAGCCCCTTCCCACCCTTGCTATCAAAGACTTCTTCACATTCTGACTGAGCTCTACACCAAAAAAGAAGCTCTATGCCAAGCTGCTTACTATGGCTTTGTTTTCTGTATCTTGGTTTAACACAGTAGACTACTAATAGTAAGGCATGTCCAGTATGCAGTAGTCTGTAGCCTCAAGAATCCTATGTTTTGTTATGTTTTCCTTTTACTTTATTCCACTGCAATGTACATCCCGAATATTGCGTAGAGTACATTATAAATGCGTTATTGTTTATAATTGCTCTTACCAGCGGGGCATGGTGTCCCAGTCATAGGGGATGCTGAAGTATTCTGTGAAGTAGTATGTGCCACAGATGAGAGGCAGCTGGATGCAGAAGTGATTGAAAAGGAGCATCTTAAAACACCTCCACTGCTTCTCCCATGTCTCCGGTTTGTCCTAAATACTCAAACACAGAATATACCAAACGTAATGCAAGGTGAATGAAAATAGATTTTAAATCTAATAGTCTTATGGCACTGGGGTGACTGAATTACTTCTCTTAACATAAACAAACTGTGTATGTAAAGCAATGACTAAGTAGTTCGCTTGGAACAGTTATTCCAAAACCATTACTGCTGACACAGACGTGCCGATATACTCTCAGTTCTTTAATGGGCGAGTTCAAGGATCTGAGTGACTTTGACAAAGGCCAGATTGTGACTGCTAGGCGAGTGGGTCAGAGCATTTACAAAATGGCAGGACTTCCTGGTGTTCCTGGTATGCAGTGGTGCCTACAAAGTGATCCAAAGAGGGACAACAAGGTCATGTTCTCCCAAAGCCCACTTATATATCTTTAGAGTGAAAGCTAGCTTGGCTGGACAAATCCCACAGAAGAGCTACTATAGTGTGAACTGCAGAAAATGTTAGTGTTGGCTATGACAGAATGTGTCAGAAGACAAAATGCCCTGCTGCTGGGTATGGGGCTGCATAGCCGCAAATCTGCCTGCCATCGACAGACAATGCTCTACACCTCCCACCCACATTGTTGCAGACCAAGCACACCCCTTCATAGCAGCATCACTACTTTACTGAATTTAAATGGACTCTGTACGAAGGAACCGACTTTTAATGTACTTAATGTACACTAGGCATCAACAATCTACGATCAGACCTTTTAACCATATTGTCACATCTCCAGTACCAAAGTAAAGAAACGTAGTTAAATGGAAAAATGTGTAACTGAGGTTTTTTTAACCTCTGGCTAATCAGGCTGTACCTCACCTGCTGAATCTTGTATTTCTGCATGAATGGCATGAACTGGAACATGAAGCCCGGCAGGCAGAAAAGGAAATACACCAGTTCGTGGACAATGAGGGACCCCCACGTTGCAATCTGGAACTTGCTGTAGTTCTGCAGCATGTGATTCCACCCTGCTTTCACCGGCGCCTGCAGAGGGTTCTCTGGCAGCATTGAATCTACAAACTCCACAGCCAGGTACGCCGAGGACAAAATGTCGGTCGTGCCGTTGACCTCCATGCTTGCGGGTCAGTGGAGCCCCTTTAAGTTAATGAACAAGCAAACAAACAACTGAACAGACTGATGGCCACTACTGCCAGTAGGAAAAATACTATTTCTCACTCACTGCTCATCGAAACAAGCTGAAGAATTCTGGGTGAGTTTCAATACATGGCACATTTGTATTTGTGTGTAAAAACAGAGATTTTTCATCTAAAATGTTATAGATTCCTTATACAGTGAACACTGTATGTGCACCATGATATAAAAAGAAGTTAAAAGAACCAAAGCAGACTTTCTATGCCCACCATCTATCAGCATATGAACCAGCGACAAAAAAGAATTTCCAATGGCAATTCGCCTCTGGCACCGCAGTTTAGTTCCAGGCTCAATTCCTGTCTGGGAAACATAACTCATGGCATCTGGTGTGACACATTTATGGCACAGTTAATGTAACTATAAAAAAAAAAAAGAGCTTTACCTAAATCGAACCTTAAGCTCAGTACAGTCTGAGGACTATTTTGTTGATCCTTTATGTACAAAAGCCCTGTTTACTTTCAGTTTTTCCCCAACAAAATTGGGACACTATCTTCAAATAGTCTTCGACTATTTTAAATAGAAGAAGCATTATATTTATTATATATGATATAAAAGTTTTTTTCATGTTTTTAATACTTATAATGTATTTTTGATAAACAGTAGAGAGAAAGAATCAAGAGTAAGACAAAAGGTAGAAAGAAAAATAAAGAGGTAAAGAAGGAAGTAAGCATAAAAATTGTTCCCCTCCACACACATTTGGTCAGTGTTTAAAACAGTTGGTAGCCCACCATCTATCGGTATATGAACCAGTGTGTCTCGGTTCATGCTTTTTTTTTTTTACATGTAAAATAGTTTTTAAGCTCTAATAACGAAAGGTGTTTAAAACAGCAGAAAGGAGCCAGTGAATGTGTTATTGTGAACTGAGTAAAGACTTCTCTGTTTACATGTTGAGTACTACGTTAAAAAGCCCAGAGAATACAGATATTATCAAAAGTGTACAAATGTGAGGTGAGCTAAGCTGCAAGCAGTCATCTGTCACACTCAGGTCATATTCTGCTTCTACAGAAATGTTTCAAGACTGCTGAAGGTTACCGTACATTGCTCTACACATCAGTAACGCGCAGCGTGTCGCATAACTACTCCACACTGTTCAGGTCTGTGTTAAGAGACGGAAAGCGTACCAAAAAACGCAGTAGCTGTAAGACAGGCACTTAAAGGCGCTGTATACTTCAGTGAGAATAAGCCTCTTACCTGTGAGAAGTGTTTCTTCTACCTGCACAAGTCCGGGCGCCTTAAAGTACAGTGACTCTGGCGGCGCTCATTGGTCGAGACAGGGCGCGAATGACGTCGGAGCGCGGTAACTGCGTGCTGATTGGCTGACGGTGTGGAGTGAGGATAGTGAGACAGGAGAGACTCAGGCAAAGGCCAATCAGTAACGAGTTACAGCACAGAGTGGAGGAAGCGCACGGTGGGGTGGTTTAGTGGAGGGGAAAGAGGCGGGACCAAACCCCAACACGCAGACATTCGCACACGCACGAATATATATAGGTTTTTGTTTTATTTATTCTTTCGTTGCACACATGTTTAATTTATATGCATTTAATAGCTCATTTAAAGATGCACATATATATGTAATACACACCGCATATGTGCTACATATACTGTCTGGTGGCAAACTGAAGTAAAAACCTGAATCGAGAAGACAAAATGCCTCCAGACAGGTGAACTGCATGCCACGATTTACCACCACTTCATGCTCGGAATATACAATATACAAATGCAGGCCCACTTGACTTCAACTTTGGATGATAAGAGGAAACATATACAGGTGATTTTGGACAAGGTTATATTCTTTAGGCCCAGAGAGTTCAGTGATGTTAAAACCACAGAAACTGATCTATGGAGACATGTTATAGATAGATGAAAATTAGGTTAAGAACGCATCTTTTTATTTTTTTTGTCCTGATGAACCATTTTCCATGGGCTCAGATAAAGTTTAAGCCTAGACCAGTGGTTCTGAATCTCCATTCCTCACTTAGCAGGAAGCAACATTTTCAGGACAAAACAATGTGAGAAAAGCCTTGGTGCAAGATTACTTAGATAACACCACATTAACATTCATTTATTCAGTAAGTTTCACTTCCAATAACTTTCTGTGACATTTGTCACTAGATTATTTCATTAAAATGCGCTTAAATAAAGTACAAGCTCCTCTGCTATTGTGTGTGGTTTCTTGCAGTTGCCAATTCTGTATGTGACTTTGCATAATGCCTGTAGTCTATTGCTGATTTTACTGATGCGGAAAGCATTTTTCCTGCTGTTGTGATTCTCCAAGTCTTTGAAAGAACTCAAGTGGCTTATTGATGAGACTGGATTATAACATCGTTACTTGTTGGGTCTCATACCGTCAGTTTTCGAATAAAAAAAATCCACACAGGTCTCATCCCATATCCCACCACATTAACCGCGAAACCTAGAGCACGATGTGCTTTGCCATGTTTCCTTTTCGGCTTGTTTTTTTCGTTTCTCTTCTTTTTGCAGCTGTTAAATATCAATCCATTTTGACCCTCTAAGGCTCTGAAAGCCTCACCTGTAATGACTTTGCCTCAAAAGTTGGGAACACCACACATCTTGAGAATCACTGTCCCAGACTAAAAAGAATTTCCAATGGCAATTCGCCTGTGGCACCGCACTTTAGTTCCTGGCTCAATTCCTGTCTGTCATAAACATGTCTATGCAGAAATTCAAGCATGAGCGGTAATGACAGATTTTGATCAGTACTATTACTATGAGTCAGCTGTAATGGTTTGAAACAACACACATTCCATGTTAATTACCAGTAATGGCAACACAATATAATGATGTTAATGAACATGATCAGTCATTAGAACTCATGGCATCTGGTGTGACACATTTATGGCATGGTTATGTTAATGTAACTATTAAAAAAAGAGCTTTACCCAAATCTAACCTTAAGCTCAGTTCAGTCCAGTACAGCCTGAGGACTATTTTGTTGATCCTTTATGTACAAAAGCCCTGTTTACTTTCAGTTTTTCCCCAACAAAATTGGGACGCTATCCTCAAAATGCATGAAATAGTCTTTGACTAAGGTTTGGTTTAAATACAAGAAGCATTATATTTATTATATATGATATAAAACAATTTATGAAACATTTCAAGTACACAGAATTCCACTTAACCGACACTTAATGTTTGTAATACTTTTTTTTGAGAAACAGTACAGAGAGGCCACAAAGAATCAAGAGTAAGACAAAAAGGCAGAGAGAAAAAGAAAGAGGTAAAGAAGAAAGGAAGCAAGAAAAAGATTTTCACAAAGGAGAGTTGTGTCCCCCCCCACACACACATTTGGTCAGTGTTTAAAACAGTTGGTAGCTAGAGCTTGTGTCACATTCTTAGTCGAACGGACTACAGCAGTCGTTTAAAAAAAAGGAACACAAAAAAAAAAGAAAAGAAAAGAACCAAAATGCATGCAAAGCGCTTCCATGTCCAAGAAGCCAGCAGCAGTCCACAGCATCACGCATGCCCAGACACATGCAGCATTAGATCAGCGCATCACTAATATATCAACAACCGCAATTCACACACAACTGGATCACAGTTTAAAGACATATTCCCTAAGAAATCAATAAATGCGAATATTCAGCATTAAGACTTCAAAGATGGTTTGGCAAACAAACTCGAGAAATGTACTAGTGTCCGTCCTCCAGGTCCATTTCGCCTGCTAGAAGCTGTAGGCATCATTTGTAGGCATCGTTTGTATTGTTTTCTAGCGGTAAAACTTACCACATCGTCGACAGTTCTGTCCATCTTCGTACAAAGCTTCTTTTCGGTCCAGTGACAGAGCCAAGTTTCAGAGCTTAGGTTCTTTCCAGCCTACAGCCGCTCTCCACGATCAGACTTGAGAAGTTTACCTTTTTCGTTTAACAATTTATTTCCACAAGTCAGGTCTCGCAACCTAAAAAGGATCAGGCTCAAACCATTCCGCTTGATTAGTAATTCACCGCAAAAGTGCAATCATCTTCATCATACTGTGAACTACTCTTGAGAGAGAGAGCGAGAGAGAGCGCGCGAGAGAGAGAGAGCGAGAGTAGTGATCTTCTGGCCATCCCTTCAGTGAAGCAGCGTCAGCTTCAGGGTGAAGCTTCAGCCTCATCAAGAGCTTCAGTATGAGCCACTCCTCAGCATCACATTCAGCTTATCAGCTTCCACTTCACCAAGGTTCAACTCCAACCACTCAGAGAGGTTTATCAATGACCGTCACACCTGCGCACAGACACAGACACACAGACACACAGACACACAGACACACAAAGACACACACAAAGACACACACACAGACACACACACAGACACACACACAGACACACACACAGACACACACACAGACACACACACAGACA
>JBBJLR010000087.1:5197227-5217063 GCA_037577145.1 Brachypetersius gabonensis | reverse complement strand
GACACACACACAGACACACACACAGACACACACACAGACACACACACAGACACACACACAGACACACACAGACACACGAAAAGTCAATCATCTACATGCTTTAATAAAAAAAAAATCCCTGTTGCCAGTGTCCACCAGGTGGGGGTGTTACTATCTATAACCATTTCCAACACTAATCAATTTAGTTCCTCCAAAATGCAGTTAATGACTTAAATGTCCAAAATGTGCTTCTTCTATTTTGCACTAAAACTAGTAATGTAAGCTAACAGCCATAACTTTAGTATCTTACAAACTGCATGCCGTTGGTTGGCTAAATCTTGCTTCACATCTTCAACCAAAATGTAATAAATAACAAAGACCTGTGTAAAACACAAGTGTGACAAACTACTAATTAAATCAGGAGAGGGCAAATATGGTACTGTGAACTTCTGTTACTCGATAGCTGTATTAGCCTGTTAGCCCCAGTGCAAGTTTAAGAAGCAAACACCCAGTATCCAGCTGATCTACGAACATCTGAGTTAACGGCAACATTGTGTATGTTTGTTTTTTACTTTAAGCGACAAATTTTAGCCATAATCCGATTACTCTAGCCTCTTTCTGACCTGCATAGCTGCGCCCAGTACTCATACAGGTGGGTAATATTGTCCACTTATCCGTGCTGGGGTTATAATACTCCACTGATGCTAGGTTACAGGAGCCATCATCACCGCCGATTACATACAGCAGATTACTCACAGCACACACACCTACAGACAGAAAAAATACAGATGTTCTTGTTTCGTAGGAACACATTCTTTTTAACTTATGAAGAAATGGTAACCCGTTAACTCCACTCAGCTCAACAGACAGATATATGCAAATGAGTAGTTTGTGACACCATGAAAACAGTGAGCAAAAAAATCTCTCTGTGCAAAACACATAATTCATGATGTAAAATGTACTCATTAAGTGTAAATATTACAATTAACCACTTATAGTCACTTAGTTAAGCCTAAAAGTTGTTTTAGCCCAAACTGAGAACTCTTTAACTCACCTGCGTTCCGACGGCACATGTTCATATCTGCCACCTGTTTCCAGGTATTGGAAACAGGATCATACACCTCACACATCTTCCTGACTAATGGGCCATCATGACCTCCCACGGCATAAAGCAGGCCTTTCAGCACTCCCACACCTGTCCATCACAAACACACAGAATATACATGCTGCTTATAGCTAGTGACTTAAGAGTAATACTTGTTTATGCCGGTCTGGTTTTGTGTGTTCATACGTAACCTGCTCCACTGCGCCGTGTGCCCATCTCTGCTATGTAAGTCCACTCATTAGTGTTTGGGTTATAAGCCTCCACAGTACTCAAACACTGACGGGTTGCTCCATCATATCCACCAACAGCATACAAAATTCCTACACCAGGACACCAAAACTGCATATCAACGTGGGTGAACTTGGGTCTGTGGGTTAAAACCCAAACAGCACAATAAAGTTCCACCATAAAATGCATAAAATATTTGATGAATGCCATTCAATTGT
Source organism: Brachypetersius gabonensis (assembly GCA_037577145.1). Classification (NCBI taxonomy): domain Eukaryota; kingdom Metazoa; phylum Chordata; class Actinopteri; order Characiformes; family Alestidae; genus Brachypetersius; species Brachypetersius gabonensis. Next base: position 5,215,533 of record JBBJLR010000087.1, on the reverse strand, counting down.
ATGACAAATTATTATAAAATCAACAAAATATTTAACATATTTAAGTTTTACGGAACCCACTTTAACTTTGGATTTTTAACGTTTCATTCAAAAGCATAAAATTCCACATAGACCAAGACACTGTATGGTAGGGCTGCACAATATATCGCAAATTTACCGTCATCGCGATATCAACATGCGCAATATACATATCTCGAAAAAATATCCATAATCGCATTTATTGACTGCATTTTCCAAAGCTCTTCACCCTGTGGTACAGGAAAGAGGGCAAAAAAAAAATCACTTGGCAGTTTTCTTCATCTTCCGTGCTGCTGTTAAAGATTGTTCCTTTTGCTATTTTTTCTGGTTAAGAATTGACTATAATTTAAATCATGTTTACATTTATTTAAGATAATATTTTCAGTTTTTTTCAACAATGTTCAATGGTTCAAATGTTTTATGGGAGGCATTAAATGCTGTAAGTAAATTCTTTAAAAAAACATGTTGGAATCGAAATATCGCATTTCAAATTTTTTCTGCATAGGCTAGTCAGAGCCTGGGGTCTATATCACCAGCAAATCCGAAGCAGAAAAACATTAACACTATAAAGGCTAAGTTTTCACTCACTTATTGTATGTGATATCGCCATGGCAACACTCAACAACATTATCGCATATTTTCCTAATATCGTGCAGCCCTAGTATACAGTAATTAAATTCATAATGTTATAAGTAATATAACTATTCAATCAATAAAGAGGAATCTGACTTGTCCATAAGAAATATAGAACAAGAACATTCATGAATATTATGACTTTGACACATGAAAGTGTGTATGTCCACCAAGTGACCAAACTCACCTCCAACCACACCCACCCCTACGCTGCTGCGGCGGGTATTCATGGGCCCTATGTGGAACCATTCATTCGTCTTGGCGTTGTACGCCTCAACAGTAGCCAAACCTAAATAGCAATGATTTACAGAATAAAACCAAATATTTAAAATCCAAATTGTCCTTTCACCAGACTTTGGGCTAAACAGTGTACCACATTTAAATCATCAGCTCTGAATTTACTAATAGAGTCACGTACTCTACATTACTATCTAACTCTAAATGTGTATTTCCAGTGTAGTTTGTAATGCAATTTGCTCAGGGACATTTAGTCTATTAGGTTTAGGTAAATTCTGTTGAACAAATGAAGGGGCGTGGAAACAGTAAGTGTTGCACCATTATGCACGACCTTCAGGCAGTATGTACACTTTAAAAAAATATAAAATCTGTTTATTCCGTCTAGATACACAAACATTGCCGTTAACATTGATGAAATTCAGAACCACCTAATTAAGACGGCTACTAGTGTTTCTGTGTGGAAGATGTACTATGTTACCTGTGCTGCCATCGAAACCACCCACAGCGTAAAGTAGCCCATTAAGAACAGCAGCCCCAAGTGTTGACCTCCGGTCTTGCATGCTGCTCACACAGCACCATTCATCCTTCACAGGGTCATATGCATCCACCGTCCGAACTCGCAGAGAGCCATTAAAACCTCCAACAGCATACACCATGCAACCCATGTACACCACACCTACACGCAGGAATGTGTTATGGTATACATCAACCAAAATAGAGCAGTTTGACAGCATTTATGCAACTCTTTGTCTAAATATTCCAAAAAAATGTAATAATTCTTGAAAAGAGAGAAGAAAACATGACACTTTTCTCCTTCTTTTCTGTTTACTATGTAGTCGAAGTACAATCAATGCTTTCTAATGAAACTTGGCACCACTAGGCAGAAATGTTGAACAGTGCTGACTGTAGGCACACCTGCTCTGCATCGCCTGGAAGGTAATTCAGCCACTTGGAACCATCTTTCCTCTTCAAAATCATAACATTCCACACTGCGGATAGCTTTAGGAGCCTGACCCCCTACTACAACCATTACCTGCAAAACACACACACTTTCAAACTGCCTGTTCAACTGATCTGTAGTGAAAGCACACGCATGCACACGCACATGCACAAACCTTTGGGTAGCTGACAGGTGCGCGCATCCTGGTGCGGACAGTCTTCATCATGGAGCGCTGGTCTGCTGGCAGCAGGTGGTACTTCATGGCTTCAATCAGGTAATCTTTACAGACACTACTGTTCTTTACCAGTGATTCTTCCTCCACCCTCTGCGCAACCATGCATTTGTAGTATTAGTTACTGGTAATGTCACTTTTAAGCTCTCACAAATCTCATGCCTGCACAAAAGCATGCACACATACACACCTGTACAAGATACTCCCGGGAGAGGAGAGGAAGGCGCACATGTTCCATCAAATGAGCCATATGCTCCTGTCGTACGTCTTTATCATGTTTGACCCATGCAATGACTGCTTCAAACACCTACAAAACATCCATCACAGGCACATCACGTATGGCTGTTATGTGTTCTGCCAGATACATTATTTTAATGCCATTACTATAGTCTCCATGGTAACTGAAGCAGCCTGAAGGCCTTCCCATGTCCCATGTCTTTGCTTGTCAACTGAGTGCTAACACCACATTTCCATGCTTCAGCAAGAACAATGATAGAACTAAGATGATCTAGAAGGTGCTGTTTAAGACGATGTACATACAAGCACAGGTGTTCTGATGAATTACGCTGCCTTGTCTAAAAATGCTACCTTCGACAAGTTTATACAGTTTATAGTCAGTGTATAACACTGAATGATGAGAAACAGGTCAATAAAGCACATACTCAGTGAAAAATATATTGCATTTAAAAATATTTTATACTTTATACCGATTCATGCTACATTGTCGAACAATGCTATCTTGAAGCTTATACAGTTTATATAGTCAGTTTAGCAATGAAAATGATGCGAAAGGCAAATAATATGCATAATCCAAGAAAAATATATATTTTATTTAAATGAGAAGAGCCTAGATAGATAGATCTGTAGAGCTGAATAAAACCAGTTTATCAGAGTCTATGGAATTCATGCTACACTGTGGAAAAATGCTCCCTTGAAGCTTAAACAGCTGCCAGTGTCCCTAGGCAGCACAGATTTATGGGCATAGCACTGAATCCCAAAACTGTGAAATCACATGCAGAAGTGGACAGTAGCACATCTCGATGGGTAGCATGTTTCGACAAGACACAGTGTTAAAGTGACATTTCGCGATTAATCAGTGTTAATTTGACAAATTTTTTGTGATTTCTGTGCTTAATTGATTGAAATGAACTTAATGAAATTAATATGTTTCTTTGCTGGTGACCTTAGTGCAGCGTTTTATACCACTGCCCACTAAATTCTATTAGACAGACTACAAAACCTGGCCAAAGGCACAGAAACGGCCTTATCTCGGATTAGATCTTAGCTGATCAAGCACTATCAGTTTGAATGGGGAATCATCAGCACACACAAAAGTAAAATTCTGATTTAGAACCTCTTTTATTAACATTGCACATGCTGCCATTAGGTATGATTATCCAAAAACATAGGATTAGCTTAGAGATGTGAATTTTCACCGGTCCCCCAACTCAATTTGATTATGATTATCATGTCAACGATTTGATTCCATGCATCCCATTCATTGTTTTACATTATTTCACATTTGTTATGTTTTCAAATACAAATACAAGCAGTAAGATGTAAACTTACATTTTTATTTAACAAAACCTGAAAAGTTAACAGAACTTTTGACCTTCACATAAAATTGTAACCAGAAAAATAGCATAGGCCTAACCTACATCTTGTATGACCAGTCTTCTGTAGTGTTGACATACAAAATAATTATAATCTACAACAAAAATCTGACCTATTCAGCTATTCAGAATCTTCCGACTTGAGCTGCAACCATGTTTGAAGCATTTTCCGTCATGAGCACTACATCTTTATCTGATAGCTGTCATTCAGAAGCACTGTACTCAGATCAGGCAGCCACAGTCACTAGGCGAATGTTCTTTTTTTTAAAAACTAGAACTTGTATGCTGCAGCCAGAAAATCAATAAACAACGCCATTATCATACAATAGATGATGTTCTGCAACTGCATCGACACAGAAACGTCCACATCTGCATCCTCGATGCATCGATTATGTGATTAATTTCAACCACCCTAGATCAGCTTCCACTGTCACACAGATGACGCACAACTTTATTTCTCTGCCGGCTCAGATAATTAACACAGCCCTCAGTATTTTTTTATCTATGTTTGATATAAAAAAAGACTGGATGTCAAATAACCTTTTCTTGCTCAACGGAGAAAAAAAACCCAAAGCTGGTAGAAACATACTGTCAGGTCTAATGCTTGATCTTGCTGGTTCTTCAGCTTCTCCAAACTGTAAAAAAAAAAACTTGATTTCACTATTGATCCAGATCTTTGATTCGACGCACATATAGCTACTGTTACTACAATATTTTTTCTTCATCTAGGAAATATTGCTATGTAAAGAAACACGCTATCCCTCCGTGATGCAGAAAAATTAGTCCACACCTCCAGACTCGATTATACCCTGCTTTCAGGTTCCTCCAACAAGATCCTCAATAACCTTCAACTATTCCAGAACAAGGCAGCTACGGTCCTCACCAGAACCACGATATTTGACCACATTATTCTACACTTGATTGGCTTCAAATTTCACATTGATTTCACATAAAGTTCTACTATTGACGAATCAAGCCCTGTATGGCCTCACACCCGCATATCTCTGAACATATCTCCTGCTATGAAGCTCCACACAGTCAGGTGTCTGACTGTCTACTCATCCCCAGAATTGTGAATGCTACAGCAGAGGGAAGAGCCTTTTCATATATATTCCATATTGACCCTACAAAGGATTGTGAGGACAGCCGAGACCATTGGGGTCTCTCTCCCGTCTGTCACGGACATGTATATTACACACCGCATCCGCAAAGCCACCAGCATTGTGGATGACCCCACTCACATTCTCTCTTCTCCTCCCTCCCATCTGGCAAACGCTTCCGTGGTATTCGGCCCTCCACTGCCTGAATGGGGAACAGTTTCTTCCCTCAGGTCACAGGTTTCTCAACTGGAACAAACTAAAAAATGCCCAAACAACCCCAACCTTGGCTTGCTCACTAGGAGCTCTGACCTGGATTCTGTGAAGCTGCTTTGTGACAACATTGGTTGTAAAAGTTCTACATATGTGTTTTAAAAAATGTGTGCATTTGTTATACCTTCTCCTCTGATGGTATAGTAAGTTTGTCACTAGAGACGAGGCTGCACACCTGCTCCATGCCCAGGTTTAAGAACTCTTCACATTGCACCACTTCTGAGAAGTGCTGCTCTGTATGCAGAGAGCGTACACACACAGCACAGAGAGGGAGAGGGAGAGAATGAGAATAATGGTTAAAAAAAAAGAATTTAATTGTTCACACATGCCTTATGTCTGTTTTCATTGGGTTTAAACAGGTATCTTCAAATGTATGTTGCTCTTAGGTTGTTTTGATTCGTTTCTCCTTCAACCTGCTTCTCACATTACAGCTTTTACCCGACATATGTACTGCTTTTGCTTTTCTCCTTACTTTATTCTCATCACATCTTTTCATTACCATAAAGTTTTACTTAATGCAAAAAACGGCAAACTGGATCAAAAACATACGTTTGGACACCTGCTTTTTTTTCTTACAGCATATTATTTTATACTGTTTGTTTTATTTGTCTGGCTTCATGATTAGTCCATTTCAAATAGAATTTTGTAGACCTTGGATGAGTTTTAAAGTCAAGTATTTTGGATCAGGTTTGGACCAAATTTGACAAGCTCAGACTGGGCTCAGATAAAGAAAAAAAAAACAACAATACAATTTTGAATTTTTAAACACACCTGCATATGTGTTGGCTAGATTCAGGAGGTCGGAACAGGCGTGAAGGTCAGCAAAAGCTCGAATGCCGAGGCAGTTGGTGGGGTGAAGTTGAGTGGAAAGAAATTCACAGCAAGCTCTCTTGACTTCTTGTAGCTGGAGCAGGCCAGCAGCTGGCAAGAGCACCTGCAAACATGAACACAAAAAACAGAGCAAAGAAACAATTATAGATCAAGAGTTTGACAAGCACATTTTCCAAAGTGATTGTGAATTTATGACCTTTTCAGTCAAAATGGCAGATTGCAGTATTTTCCATAAGCCACACTTCAAATACATTTACTCAATAGGCCTTTTAAAAAAAAAAAAAATTTACATAATTTACGAAGTACTACATTGAAAGTGAGAGGTGACTAGCTATTCAACACATTCAGTTATGCATGAATATGCATATCATTAAGGACTAAGTAGTAGCATTCAGTTACAGCACAAGTGCATTTAACTGCCTCATGTTACACACAAAAACAGCACTGTATATTGGCCTTCTACCAGTCACATTTGGAGTAAAAATCTGCTGATTGTAAAAATGTCTGCAAATGGCTATTTCTAGTGTAAACCCTAAATATACCCCAAATATGCTCCCAAAATACTTTCATTTTAAACTCATTGCGATTAAAGAAAATGTAAAGGTAAACCCGTATTCATACTGTACAGCGTAGACTGAATTCCATCACTCACTTCAGACTCGATTACAGTTATGCCCTGCTTTCAGGATCCTCCAACAAGAACCTAAATAACCTTCAACTATTCCAGAACAAGGCAGCTACGGTCCTCACCAGAACCAGGTTTTTTGAACACATTAGTCCAATAATTTTCTAGACTTCTGATCAAATTAACAAATAAAGCCCTGAATGGCCTCACACCCATATCTCCTGCTATGAAGCTCCACACTCATTTAGATCTCAAGGTATCTGGAATATCTGCTGATTGTAATAACGTCTATTTTTAGTGCACAGTAACACTCCACTTATACACAGATCAGCTAAAATAAAGCCTGCACCAAGACAAGGGGGCGAAGGCCCAGACGGCACAGCTTTTTTGTGCCAATATATAAATGTTCGTATATTTGTGCTAAATTAGACAAAAATTTAATTTAATGAATTTGCAACACATATTAATGTATATTCATCAACATTTCCATATAAAATAACTATAAACGTTTTTATACGGAGGAAAGAATGGTTTTGAGATGGTTAAATATCGCTACACTCAGAGGCGGGAGGTTTGAAAATAGCCAATCCGAAAACAGTATTTATTTCTCCTTGCTGCTGATTGGCTGCTGTCCTGTGACACATCCCTCACAATACACAGAGGCGAGAGGTTTGAAAGTAGCTAATTCGAGCACGTTATTATTTTTCCTTGGTGCTTATTAGCTGCTGCCCAGAATTTAAACCCATATGTACTGTACAGTGAACTTCCGTAGTGCTAGAATATAAAATACTACCCCTATATAGTCTGTACTGTAATTCATGCACTGACATTTTCTCTGGTATGTGCTGTCATTTTCTTGGGTAAATACAGAAATAAATTAATTTAATTTACAGTAAAAAAACATGAGAACACTCAAGACACTCCAAGGAAATTCTGGTCGGCATCTGCCACAGATGCATCAAAGGGCAGCAGCCAAAGGGCAGCAAGAAGAAATAAATAACATTCTCCGATTGGCTACTTTTAAACCTCCCATCTCTGGGTACAGCGGTATTTCATCATCCCAAGACATGCTTTCTTTTGTTCTCTGAACAGAAGCAAAAAAATGTCCAGTTATTTTTTAGATGTAAATGTAGCTGAATTAACGTTAATATTGAGGTTACAAAATAAGCAAATTGTATTTCTCTTAATAATTTAGCATTTAAATCCATTAAAAATTAGAGATTGCCACGACAATATCTGTGACGTTTGGGCCTTGTTCGCCAAGCCCTCTTGTCCTCGTGCTCTGTTGTTTGGGCACAGTGCTTAGCAACCCAGCACAAGGACGAGGGGGCATGGCAGAGGCCCGGGCATCACAAAAGCAAAAAAAAAAAAAAATGTGGAGGAAATGTGGCGTTATTGCAGAGGTTTCAACAAACAATTAGTAGTTTGGTTCTCATAAAAAATCTGTGATGGACTGAAACCGCGACTGCTGAACCACGTTGAGTGAGTGTGTGTGTGTGCATGTGTGTGTGTGTGTGTGTGTGTGGGGTAGGGGTTTCTGTACAAACACCTATATACGTATAGATGTGATGTGGTATAGAAAAAGCCTTTTTATAGTGCAAACCAGGGATATTCAAATAAAATTTAAAGAGGTCCAGTTACAGAAAATTTTCAGAAGCAAAAGTCCAGAAGGTCATAATATTTAACTATTTAGTGTGATATATATATGTGTGTGTCAACATTACATGTAATCAATACCTGACTATCAAATCAAGTTAACTCAATTCAAAAACATTTTGACAATACTTATTGACCAAGCTTGAATTTTCACTGTTCTGTCATATTTTGTCTCAACAAATTTTACAGAAAATAAACGTCAACACATCTTAACAGCTGAACAGTTTTAAAGGCTAATTTTCTTCCCCTCTTATATTCACCTCCCACAAAACTCTGCATCTCTCCCTTGCTCTCACTCAGTATCTCTCCCTTTGTTTGCTCATGTATCGCTATCTTTCTATTTCTTTCTACCGTCTTTCACCCGTTTGCCTTGCCTCTAACTCTCTGCCCTGTAGATTCACAATGTTTACCGCCTGGAACGAACGTACTTGATTGGCTGCAAGGTACCACGTGGGATGGCTTAACTTGCATAAAAATGGTTTGTGGGTGTCCTCAGCCTTTAAACGACTACCGAAAAGACTATAAAAGCTTCGCCGGTTAAAACAGACGCACCCTGTCAGGTTTTAATTATAACATTTTGTTTAGGCTAAAGGTCCGAGTACGTACGGGAACAGCTTCTGGGTCTGGACCCGAACCTCCTGCTGAAATCGGACAAACTGGTAGGTGTGACAACAGACGGAGAATTCTGAAGAGAACGCAGGATAGAGTGACAGAAATGAACCCTGAGCAGAAATTAAAATTTTTGCATTGTATTTTATATCAGGAAATGTTGTGTAAGTCAGTGTTAAAAATGAACCATGTTGTTGATGATGTAACTAAAACAGTTCTTCATCAGAGCAAGATTACTGAATCAGATAGTTTGTTGCACTTTTGGATGAAAAAGTGCAACAAACCACACGGCTGTCAGGGGCTCAGCCTGGGAAAAAGTGCTGAAAGGCTTCTGACAGAGGAGATCCGGGAGTTCTGTATGAAGAAAGGAAACGGCATCCCTCAACTTTCAGATGCAGACTGGCTGGCAGACCTTGGTTTTGCTGTAGATGCGACTGCTCAGATGAATTAACTGAATATCAAACTGCAATCCAAGGGCCTTTTGTGCATGAAATGTACAGCGCAGTGAAGGTTTTCACGAGAAAGTTGCAGCTTCTCTCAAGCCAAACGGGGGACAATATTCTCACTCACATGCCAACGCTGAAGGAAGCCACACCACGGATGACCTCCACAGGTACTCATCCATGTTAGAAGCACTGCATGGTGAGTTTTCAAGGTGATTTCAAGACCTGAAATCACTTGAGTGAAAGACATGTTTTTTTTTCTCCCTTCACTTGCAGTGTGGATAATTCCCCAATGATGTTCAGATGGAACTTATTGACTTGCAGCCTGACACACTTCTGGCAGAGCACTTTAGTTCAGTCCCACTGCTTGAGTTTTACTCTTCACTCAAAGAGGAGAACTTTCCACACATGAGGAGACATGCTCAGAGGATTCTAGCCCTCTTTGGATCTATCTATTTATATGAACAGACATTCTCAGTTCAACAAATCCAGATCCTATCACTGTTTATTACCTCTCAGGTTTACAATTACTGACTGCTGCATATTTTTACAACCCTCCACCACATCCATCACTGGTAATGGACCACTATAAGACCACCACTGACCATTTACATTCACATTTTATGGCATTTATCAGACGCTTTTATCCAAAGCGACTTCCATTCCCTAACTACAGGAGACAGTCTCTCCCTGGAACAACTTGGGGTTAAGGGTCTTGCTCAGGGACCCAGTGGTGGTGCTGAAGGTAGGATTCGAACCCATGACCTTTTGGTCCGGAGGCAAGTATCCTACCCACTGAGCTACCTCCACCCTTTGCCAGGGCACCTCAGACAATCGGCCAGATTTCAATGCACTTGTTCAAGCTTATGACAGACTGGATTTTTCTCACTGAACTGAAAACATCTAGAGCATGTATTGCTTTTTGAATCAAGTTGATCAGTTGCTTATCTTTAGCATACCGCAAAAACCGTGATGTAATGACTGTTTTTGTTTTAAACTGTTCAGTACTTTTATAGGATTATTTTCCTCATCAACCTACACCACAATTCATTCATTTACATAAAGAATAATGAAATTTTCTTATAATAAGTAAGTACATAATTCACTGCTTTTTACAATGGGAGAACAATATTGAGCAGAATTAAGTTCATCGTTGGTTTGGCCATTCAAAACAGTACAGATTTTTCATGTGGGCCCCTTGTAGAAATGAATTGCCCAGCCCTGATCTATAGTGCAGAAAATTGAATTTAAGGCTGTGAGAGTAATTCCGTAATAAAATGGCTCCAGATTAATACCAAAGTCTGACAAGGCCAGATGAAGTTGCATGTATTAACATTTTTAAATATAGTCATAAAACAAGAATTTCATCAAAGACAAGACAAAAATGGGAAGTGGACTAAAAAAAATTTAACAATATTCACCTATTTAGCCTCACACATTCACACTCAGGTGATAAAGACTGAGTCGCCCAGACTACTTTTTACATGAGGAAGACAGGTTAGCTAATCAAAGCAGAAAGTCTTAAATGCACAGTAATAAAAGCAGACGGTTCAATTCTAAGGTTAAAAGCTAGAGGTTAAAAATGTTCATGGAAAAAGGAATAATTACTTTTTTTTGTCCTGGCAAACAACAAATGTGCAAACACATGTTGACTATATTTTTGAAAATAAAACACACTCATGGTGTGGGTACAAAATACCACAAACTTCGAGAAAGGTTTAGCGATAATAAATGAAGAGATGATTAGATTTCTTTAAAAAATCAACTTAAAGGATGGACTTTGGCAGCGAGAAGCAGACCGCTAACCTCTCTTGTTTCACTTGACTTATGAATTTAAACATTGATGTTGGGCTATTGGTTCAACTTCTATATGGACACAACACCTCTTTTTATCAAAATGAACATCAAATGAACAATGTAGACACGTTGTCTTTTTTAAGCCACAATATTTTCCCAAAAGCGAACAGCAATTTTTGCAAGTAAAAGTCCAGGCTTCTTTTCTTTCCACATCACATACACACAATGTAAGAAACAATATTATCTTGATATTTTACATGATATTTATTTAACTTTTGATAACAACGTAATATAATTCTGGCCTAGTTGGTTGGTTTGTTTTAGTATACAGTTGACTAGAGTGTGCGGGAGATGCATGGGACATATGGGAGAAAGACAGGCCAAAAGCAAACAGTGCAAGAAGAAAAAGGTGAAATGTGACCTGATCTGGCAAAGTGTCACAGTGACCCAAAATTAAAAATTGAGGTTTTGGTATCATTCAAAAGATGAAAAAATATGATGAAAAACTGATATATTGTTGTATCTTAAACTATTGTCAAGTTACAATTGTTTGAATTATGGTATCGCAGCACCAACTGAATTTTCCAACTGTAAAACTGAGAAAATGTAAAGTTTTTGTCCGTTTTTTGTTGATATCTTTACTGGGTGCATCTCTGTGGATGCTATGGATTGTTATTCAACAACATAAATTTTACTACAGGCATTTAGATAGACTGAAGCATCAATTATTTCAAAATATTTATAAAATACTTATCAAATAATTCCAATTTTTGTAAGATTTGAGAGCTGTAAATTGACTTAAATAGCCATTTAAGTACATTTTCACAATTATTTCTATGATGAAACTTTGGGAGATTAATTTTGAAGACCTTTCTTTCATCTATTTTTGATGTTTTTCAACTTAATCGGCCTGTATCTAAATAAATCGAACGCCGACTTACGACTCATTACGGCAGATCGGGTCACAAATGATAAGAGTGGAAGAGCGTAGGTGCGCTTGCATTACCTGTACATTCTCTTCAGTGACCTGTATCTCTGCAGTGTAAACGTAGTCGATCAGCATACCCAGAGTCCAGCCATCTATCTCCTTTATCCGGACTTTCTTCTGCCTGCTCTCACTCATCTCACCTAAACACACACCCACACAGAGTCCTCAGCCCCGTGAGGCACACACTCCCACAAATTACCATTCGAATGACACATCATTCCCTTATATGCCATGTGGTCATTCATATTAAACACATGCACATACCCAAACAATCTGTTGCTGGGTTCACCATTTGTCCTCCACTTTTGGTAGGTACTAACCAGTGCATAGATGGACCAACAGACCTGCCATTTTGGAGATGCTCTGACCCACTTGTCATGAACTTCAATAATTCACTGTTTACCCAATGCCTAATATAGCCTAGCCCAGTGACATGTGCCACTGTAAGATTTTACTTGCCAGTAATCCAAGCGTTTTGGCTAATTGGTTTATCCATATACATGCATACACTGCTGCTCCATTACATTCACAGATGCAGGCAGTCAGACCTCATCTTTTTACTCAGCACCCCACATATATATGTTTGTGTGACAAATATGAAAGTGACCATTCTGTCAGATGTGAACATACGCTGGGAACAGCACAAAATTTTTCCTCTGCATTTAAGCCATTCACCAAGTGAAGCAGCGGGCAGTCAGGACGTGTGTGGGGACGGTGCCTTGCTCAAGAATACCTCCGAGGTGCTTAGCAGCCTTGGGAATCGAACCCACAACTTCCTGATCGCAGGGTGAACGCCCTAACCACTAGGCCATCAGCTGCCCATATCTAGGGCACCTGGAACGACACTTAAAAAGCTAGTAATCAGAGCAGCAAGCATTTAATTGCTCTGTTCAAGGACACTCGAGTCTCCTTACCTGTAAACATGGCATGAAAATACGGACTCCCAGCAGCCAGAACTACTCTATGTGCAGCAATCTCCACATCTTCAGCAACAATGGTCACATCACACAACACACTTTGACTGGCACAAAGAGAGAAAAGGCATATTTTTACACAGTTACACACATTTCTTGGAATTAGAATTTTCAATATTTTCAATATTATATTTGGCAAGCAAAAAAAAAGAGTCCCAAATCTTCTCCTAACTTCCATTATTTTCTTCTTCTGTGCCATAAGCACACTATTGCAGACGAACACATTGATACTATAACTTACTGATACAGAGAAAAACCGAATGCACACACCTGCGCAGTTCGTTCATGATCCTGAAGGCTTTTCTCATGTGGCGTGGGTTAATGGTGACTGCGCTCTGCTTCTCACACACATCATCCTTGAGCTCGACAGTTTTATGATGGCAAAGCTTAGTGCATCTGGAAAACAGCACAATAATAGTAATAAGATGAAGAATGATTATCATGGAAGGTTAAGAAGAAAGGGAAAGGGAAGATTAATTTGCTTTAAATACAACACAAAGAAAAAAAACCTTTGGTAAGTAATGTGCTATGTGCCTATGATTGAGAAATAGCATAGATATTTGCATTAGCTTTAAATGAGCTACAATATATTTTTACCAATTATGTTTTATGTTCCAACGCTTCCAGACCATTTCTGTTAATTCCCATAAATTCACGCTACTTCCCATGGAAACTGTGAAAATTCCCAGAAATTTGCAACCCCACTGTTCAAACCTCAGCCGAAGTTGAGAGACTGTCTTCTTTTAATCCAGTCCGACAAGCAGAACTTTCTGCAGTTATTCACTCTTCAAAATCTTCTACCTGTTCACTCGATTCTATTCCTACAAGCCTGCTCAAAGAAGTCCTAGTCGTAATTATCGGACATGCACATTTACGGGCAGCCCTATGTTGCTGCTGTGGAACACGCATGACACGCCCCCTCTACCGGCCTACAGTTAGCTTACTGCTAACACAATAGCCTACAGTTAGCAAGCATTACATACGGAAACCCTCAGCCATGGGGAAAAATTATTAAAGACCATCTTGATTAGATATGTTGTCAATTATTTGTCTCTTTCTGCATCACTGTGCTTAAAGACAAAGTTGCTCAACTAAACGCTTAAATGCATGGTTACACTTAGGAATTGATGCGGTCAATGCAGTTTATAAATGAAAGTCTTCGCTTGTGAAAATGGAGAATAGAACAGCTTGTCGAATATTCACATGATTTAGTGCAGTTAGATCTCCTCCTTAAACATGCCTGTGTCAGGTTTTAACAATGTAACAATGTAAAAAAAAAAACAACAAATAAATAAATAACATCACAAATCAATAATTATAGAAAAACCCATATCAGTCAACCTCTACTGTGTGAACTTCAAGAGAACTAACTCTGTTCTCTGTTTTTCCAGTTTCAGCATTGCTTGTTCTATTATAATATCTAAAGCCTTAAACTATGTATCTTTTTATAATTTAGCAAACTACATGGACACAAATAACTAAACACAAATTGTGACTTAATTTAAGTTCCACAAATCATATATTTCATGTTTTTAAAATGTGAGATACATACACAACATACGATCACAAAACAAAGGTTCCTGTGATGTATGAAGTCTCCACTGACGAGCCAAACACACAGAAGCTCCAAGTTAGGGTGTACTTTTGCATACGGTGGTGTTTTAGCAATAAAGGCTCAAAAATAAACACAGTTTTACACCCACAGTGCACAGATGAAAATGGAGGGTGTGGGGGCACTACGTGACAAACAGTTCTCTACTTTGTGTTTTCAGAATCAGGTGATGTCACGATGCTCACGTCACAGTGTTTTCTCTCTTTAAAAGGGACTCACCTCTTGACCCTCTCTCCCCTTACATTACGGAGACAACTCGACCACAAATCACCCCCAAAATTCACCTATAAAAAAAATAACTACATGCACGAAAAAAAACAGTATTTGGAGACACAAGAAATGTTTGCTTTAAAAAAAAAATGCTCCCCATGTAGACTCTCAACTAGTCTCTGGTTCAGAGATTGGTGATTTACTGCTATGCCACCAGGGGATGGGAATTCGCCCGGCTCTTACCAATCCATTTATTTTTCTATATAACTGACCTAAGCTTTAGTATCTGTTTTAAGTTCTTTAACTTTAGCCTTAGAAATTTTGGGTAAACGCCCCTATTAAGCTCAAGTACCCATTAAGCACACTTGTAACTTGTGCAAAGAAAAAAGTAATTTTCCTGCTTAATATCTAAACTAATAAATGTAGTTATTACAAAATATTCCCTGTATTTTTTTAAGCCAAACATGCTGCTGCATATTCTGGCAACTTCCTGCCAATGTTCACTCATCCTAGCTGAAATCTAGAAAGCTCCATAAAAACTTTGCCTAGAAGAGACCCCTCAGAAAATCACTTTTTTTTTTTTTTTACATACTTCAGCCTTTATCTTGGCTAAGTATCACTATTTTTTTTTTTTTTTTACAAATTTTTGAGATTAATGTTTCTAACACCACCTAGCAGAAGTTGGAACTAGGATGTTAGAGATAGTTACAGTTATTTCAAAAGACAGTTTTACAGGCTTTTAGCAAATGCTACAATATGTGGTTAGCATTAGAGGTCAATATATCGGTCAGCCTATATCTCTGGCCTATATTTAGCATTTTTTGCGATATCGGCATGTGCTGATATCCGAGTTTAGTACGCCGATGTTCAGGCATCTCTGTGAACAGCCCAGTTTTGTTGGGGGTATACGTGATTCATGCTGCCACTTCTGCAGGACCTTTTGTGAGTTAAATTGAGTAAGTGTTAAATTCTGATCTTTCAAAGACATATATAAATGTATATCAGGACTGGGACAGTTAACAAGTGAACGCATTGTTTACTTATTGCCGACAATTATTTTATCGCGTTATTGCAGGTTTTTAAAAACCCTTACATTTTGAAAGTCCAGAGCTTTCACCACAGAAATGCCAGTGTTGCTATTTACTATGGTGGCAATCGTGAAAGAGAACACAAAAAGACACTTTCTTCCAAAAAATAAACATCTTTTTATTTCTCATCTCAGTCAGTTGTAAAACACACTTCTGTACAGAGAGAGCATTGCACCCCCACTGGCTTGCCCAGATACTACTCCACCACACAGCTCTCTACTCGCCTTCATCCTGCAGCTAACTTTCTGGAGGAGGGTGACTGGTGAGAAGGACACAAACTAACTACATGACAACACAAACACATTTAACACAAAAAATCCCTACTGCTACTAACACAAGCTACCCCCTCTAACATTCCCCAAAAACAACAAAAAACCTACCCCCAACCGCAAAGCCTCATGGGAGGTACAGTCCTGCCGTGCCGCTCGCTATAATATGGAAAAAAGTAATGGGACGCCTGACTTCTCGCAAAAACCAGCCGACACGTACAAACCTCCCATTAATTTTTGACCATTACCCCAAATGTGACTTTAACACTGCATTCAGATACAAACAACTCATATGGAGTTGGTCCCTTTTTGTAGCTGCCATAATGGGGAACACCAGGGGAACTTGTTTTTTCAATAACAGGCTAGTTAAAACACGAATACCCTACAGTGGCAAAAAACTTTGGTTTTACATTTGATTACATTAATGTTGAAGTTGAGATTTACAGAAGTATTTGAACTGCTGCTGTGTAACTGTGTTAAAGGGAACATTGCTGTTAAGCTGTTTGCAAACCAAGTGTTCTTCCACTTTTATCAACATAGGAGTTGAACAATATGAACAAGAGTATTAAAAACAGTATGTTTAGGACAGACTTAAAGGTGCAATTAATCATGTAGCAAATATGAGATTAATCGTGATTAAATATTTACCATATTTTATATAAATAATTAGAGTCCAAAGAAAGCACAAACACTTGAAAGAAAACAGAAATGGCATTAGAACAGTCGAGAACTGGTGTAATGATGCACCAAAAAACAGTTTACAGGTAATGTTAAGGACAGGTATTAACACTTTTTTGTCAAGTGTTCGAATCAACAATGGTTTTAAACCGGGTACTAAAATCACCAGTGATTCAACCTGCAGCTTTTAAACTAGGATTACGAAGAACTTTCAGTGAGGGATGGGTGAGGTGAAGAAGAGGCAGGATTAAGAGATTAAAACTAAAGATTATTTGCACTCTCCTTTTTGCATTGTTTACAATTTTATTTTCCCTCAGGAATAGTTTAACAATCTTTTTGTGTACAAATTATTAGTCAAGTTCAAAGGTTATATATTTATTGTTTAGACGTTTACAGTTTTATTTGTTATGTTTATATTTATGTTTAGTCAGTGTTAAATAAATGTTAAGTTGAGAAATTTCATGTATCCTTTATTGTTAGTGTGATATTTTGCTATACAAACAGAGGGGAAATGTGTAATTACTGGGCAAAAAAGTATCGCCAGCATTTATCGCCCATTGACTGACCCTAAATTCTACATATCAGCATCGGCTTTAGAAAAACTCACATCGGTCGACCTCTAGTTAGCATGCGAGACAAATAAGATTGTGCATTACGCTGATGTAGTAAATCACAAGTGATGATATCTTGTGTTTTACTGGTCAGTACATTATTTATTTCCAGATTGATTATTGAGAATTAATATTTGTAGATTGCTGTATTTTTAAATATTTCATTTAATTGAGCTGTAAGGGTAACGTAGCATAAAACCCATGATTCGAATCATATCGCGATACTTTTCGGGGGTGGAATGGTACTGCTTAGTGCAAGCAGTACCATTTGAGACGCCATTTTGATTTGAGTCATCCTCATGTTTACTACAGAATTATGAATCAATAAACCGCTTCTTTTGCATTCAATCTGTACAGCAGACCCCAAGGAATCGCCACAGGCTGCTGCAGAACCGATTCTTCAGCTACCGGTTCACAATTGTGCAAAACTAAAAATACACTCCGCCCAGCTGGAGAAAATCACTCAAAACACAACAAAACTCCCCAGCAGCTTTATCACAACCAGCCAGCTTATAGACACTTATAAAGCGAAGTGGCATCATTTCCTTTTATTTACAATCGAAGAAATCCAGCTTGGACACGCGCGCCTTCCCAGGCGGTCCTTGTGGATTTTGGACTATAACCGCCTAGAAAGGTCAGAAAGACTTGCAGGGTGACATGAAAATACACCAATCACGGTGTACAAAAAGCTTTATCAGGAGGAGTACCTCCTAATAACAAAAGATGTGGTAGCATTGGATCTGGGTGGGAAGCAGTTGGAAGTGGTGTGTTGTAGAGTTGAACGTCTCGAGACCGGTCTCGAGACCACTTTTACGTGGTCTTGGTCTTGTCACAGTCTCGACGGTCTTTTGTCTTGGTCTTGTCTTGGTCTC
>JBBJLR010000087.1:5149180-5165666 GCA_037577145.1 Brachypetersius gabonensis | reverse complement strand
TGATTCATTTATATATATATATATATATATATATATATATATATATATATATACACACACACACAGACACACACACACTCACACACATCGATCAGTACACCAACTCTCCCAATTCTTCATTTCAACTGCACACCCACCAGGGGGCAGAAAAGTTCTACTCCACAATTTTGTACTTCTCTAGACCCTAACAGAGGGGCAGGGCTCTCCAGTATACAGGAACAAGGGTCAGTAAACAAACGTTTATCTGATAAACTGCAGGATGCGCAGCACACAAAAAAATTCTATCAAGACTATACAATAAGACACGCTCGATATGAAAAACGTCTTCATAGTGATGACAATACTGTGCTCAAGGGGTTAAATTATTTTAACCGATATGAAACAATTTTATTTGCATGAACAAAATAAACTGTGGTCTTTTGGTCACTGTAATCATAATTAGATCTATAAAATATCAGGATGTAAATATTTTTTGTAAGTCCACTAGTTCGTCCAAGAACACCAATAATTTATTGACCTTTAGTGTCAGTGGACAACTCTTAACGCTTAAAATGTCAAACACATAAAAACAGCAGAAACAACATAAATTAATATATTATTGCTGTCGCCAAAATGGTAAATTTTTTGGAGAACACAAAAACTTACTTACTTACTACTAAAGTAAGTAAGTTACTAAACTTACTAAAAAATAATTGGAGCATTATAAACAATTAGTGACATCATTTTCTTTCTTGTTTTACTGCTTAGGTTTGCCTTTTATGTTTGGTTGGTATGTTATATTTATAGTGGCAGTATAACAAACTGGTTTATTATCCATCCTGCTTGTTATGCTTATCCGGCCTGTATCAAGGCTCCATGCATGTGTTTGTGTGCATGTGTGTTTTCACCTTGGCTTCAGGGTCACTGTTAATGCTGCTGGAATCATCTTCCTCCACTGGAGCAGGATTTCTACAACACAAGCAAAAGTCAGTCACACATTTTATGTTTGGGTCGTGTCCAACTAACGTAAGCTGCCGGACTGTATCTACCAAGAAAATGGAATCTTACAACAAACCACATCATTTTGCTTCTTCAAATTCACAGGCACGTTCCAAGGGTTTGTGCACCTATTTTTATTTGCTAATTAACCTTTCATAGAGGGGAGGGGATGCACAAAGAGAAACTCACAGAAGGTTCACCCTGCATCTTATTGGTGGCAGCCAGGGCATTATTAACGTCTTGATAAAGACCATAAGCGTATAAAAAACAACAAAAAAAACCCACTTTCAGCACCTAAAGGCCTTGAGCACCTAATGTTAACCATGTACCACCTGTAATTCGAGTTACAGAGGTGGGCCCTACATTACAGTGAGTACACACTGACATTTTTTCCCTTAGGTTTTTATGTAAAAAAGGTGGACATGAGATTGCCATTTGCTTCATTCGAACTATGGTATGTCGCCTCTTATTTCACCCATAGTCCAATCCAGATTCATTTTATTTGTACCTGAACTATCTACAATGCTTGCGGCACATTAACCCTCGTATTATTTGGGGGTTTGTTGTATTGTGTCACGTTTATTGATGTATAATTTGGTGTTAATATTACGAAGGCTTGTGTGTAGACTAATGTTAAATATTAGTCCATGAGATGTGAATTATTGATTAGGCTACTTAAATACACTATGAAGTTATATTATCATCACAGGTTTGATATTACATATTTTTCTTACACTGTCAAGAAAGGAAGAGTAAGATTTTTACTCTTCATTTGGCCAAATTCATTAGCTGACAATAAAAGAAGATTATAATATTATGGCCTAAAAGGTGGTCAAGAATATCATGGCCTAACAAGAAAAAAATATTTGATTTATACTTGAGTTCCTTCATATATACTTATCTTATTCATCGTCATGTGACGATAACTAGAACGAAATATATCATCGGATATTGTTGACGAATAAGAACGAGACTAAATGTGGTTTACAAAATAAACCTATGCTAAAACGTCCCTCCATTTTCATTGACTAAAATGAGACGAGATGTTGTTTCCTGTTTGATAGGGAGAGGAGAAAAAAAGCCCTGGGACGCGCAACCTTAGAGTTGAACAGCGTTGCATCCCAATACTTTTGCCTACTCAGAGTCACTGTGAATTAAATCTATCTAAAGTGGAAAAAAGTATTGGGACCAATATAGTGGTAGAGAGAGGGAATGACACACACACACAAAGTCTCGCACACAGCATTTTGATAAGCAGCCTTTCCAATATCCATACAAAAAAAGCTGATCCTAAATTGTTCTGACTGGGTTGTGTAGACTATATTTGTTCAGGAATAAAAAAATATTCAGGTAAGTTCCCTCATTGATCTCTACGGAGGGAAAATAGTGTTGTGCGCCTTTAAATGCACTGCAAAGTTCTGAGTCGGCTAATAATAATAATAATAATAATAATAATAATAATAAAACATTTAATTTATAAAGCGATTTGCAAACTACCCAAAGACGCTGTAAAATTTTGAGTGAACAATGAAAATGGAGTATTTTGTCTACTAAAACCTAGTGACACAATTTAACAGACACCCTCAGCTCTCCTCTGCAGAGAACCGGCGAAATGGCCCCTAAGCACACACACACACACACACACACACACACACACACACACACACACACACACACACTCACCGAAGCTTGAGGGAGGCATAGCGGAGAGTAGCTCCTTCAAACTCTTTCAGACTGGGATCAGGGTTCACTGTAGCAGCCTGAAGATCCTAAAAGAGAGAGACAGAGATACAGTATAGATCCAAAGACGCACTTCAAAGATCCAAATGTCTGAGTCCACATGCTGTGTGTGTGTATCCATTCCCAGGGCATGCAATTTCCTAAGTAAATACAATAATCAAACATAATACAAAATCTGCAGAAATAGCCATGGAGAACCACAGCGAACTGAACTGCGAAGCATAAAAGAAGAAAAGTTTTAACCCTTAGAAGTTGTGGTTATCAGCACTGTTGCAGCATCTGCTGTAGGCTGCACTAACTATAAAATTAACTATTACTAATACTAATTAATACTAAATACTACCAATAAAGCAAATGTTAAATATATAGGAATTATTTAGCACTGGTAGCTGACTGAAGTAAAAAATTATTTTGAAAGAGCAGACATTATTACAGACTATTAGTATGTTATTACATTACTAGGTTTTATAACATTACTGGGAAATAATCACATTACTAAACTCCTCGACACAGCATGTGTACTGAATGTAGGGAATATTTGTGCAGCTCACTCTTAGCCATTAAAAACATACATACATAAAGTACTTTGGGGGAGATTATGAAAAGAACATTAATAATAACACTAACTTCTAAGGGTTAAAACAGCCTGTATGGACTAGTAGGACTCAGATGTAGCCTGATGTTCATCTACCATCAAGGGGAGAAAAAAGAAAAAAAAGAAGAAAAAACGAAAACACAACTATAAATAATGAAAATGGTAAGCGGCCATGTCCATGGAAGCTAGCATGCTCATGCCAGGCAGGGTAGGGCAGAAGCTAGGGCAAAAGATCAAAGGTAGAATTCTGAAGCCACTAAGCAGGATGGTTTCAAACCACAGAGCTTCAACGGCAGAATGGCTTAAACCGCAATACAGATGAACTTGGTCACTACACTAACAATACTCACATTTACATCCTGATATTTTATAGATCTAATTATTATTACAATGCCAAAAAAGACTACAATTAATATCAAACTGCAGGCTTATTTCATAATTACTATAAACTAGCAACTACTTAATCATTTTTTAAGAATATTGTCATTGCCTTGTATTACCATTTATGTTGTTTTTACTTTTTTCCTCTATTGTGTCAAGACAGAATGACAATCAGCATAATAGAAATGGTCCAAAATTACTTGTATTGTATTATATTTAATCTAAAAAGGTTTTGACTTCTCCTGTAAAGTTGGAGGTATACGGTTAACAGTGACAAAAGTTATGTAGTTATCAGGACAGAACTGTGAAACACTGAATGTAATATATTTATACAAACACATAAGGTACATAAATAAAGCTAATTAAGTGCACTGTTTTCCTGTGCTCATATGGCCTGATACAGTTAAAAAGGTTAAATAATGGACATTTCTGAAGTCAAGGATAAATTTACC
This sequence comes from Brachypetersius gabonensis, assembly GCA_037577145.1. Classification (NCBI taxonomy): domain Eukaryota; kingdom Metazoa; phylum Chordata; class Actinopteri; order Characiformes; family Alestidae; genus Brachypetersius; species Brachypetersius gabonensis. Next base: position 5,161,520 of record JBBJLR010000087.1, on the reverse strand, counting down.
ACACAATTACGGACCTCTGATTTTATTACTGGTGAATGAAGTAAAGGCTGATTAAATAAAACATCATGTCATATAAGACTAAACTAGAAAAATGTCTGTCTGTGTTAAATGCTTCAAATATTTTGGAATTGAGTCTCAGAATCTTTTGTAATGTTGGTCATCCTCTGAGCCGTTCTGCTGCTGGAGTTGCTGTGGTGCGTGTGGAGGGGTGTTCTGCTTGTGACTACGGAGCTGGCTCTTATACTAACCTTCCAGATCTCACTATCAATCTTTCCCACAGCAAAATCACTCCAGGGCTGTTTCTACAGTTATTTACATATGTGCACACAAACACCCACACGCACACACACACACACAGATATATACACAAAGGAAAGGAGGTAAGGTGGGGAGGGGCAGGAGAAAGACAAGACAGGGATGTTAGATCACTCAACAAAGTTGTGTGTGTGTGTGTGTGTGTGTGTGTGTGTGTGTGTGTGTGTGTGTGCGTGTGCGTGTGCGTGTGTGTGTGTGTGTGTGACTGTTGTCTATATACAGACATCCTTTAAGCTACAGGAGATGCTTTCATGCTGGTCCCATAACTTTTTTTAAACATTAATACAAGTTCCCCTACCCTGCCTATGGTCCTGCAGTGGCTAGAAATTGCAATAGGTGTAAAGAGTGCTTTGATCATCCTGCTCTGCCGTTGGGAGAACGACAGCTCAGAGGCCCGATCTGGAGTTTGGCCCCATATTTCATCATACAGGGAATGGTTACCTCCTCTTTCTCATCCCAGAGAATTTTGCCCCTCCCCTAAAAAATTAGCTCCACTGACTGTCAATAGTATGTGTGAGAAACCACTTTTGTGTGAGTGATGTGTGAACACACACATTAACTTGAGTGTTGTACTTCTTTGTTATTTGAACAAGCGTGACCGAGATATCTGCCTCTTCCCTCACTGAAATGACTGAGTGAGCACCTCTGCAAATCAGGGTGATCAGATGAGAATGGGTAAAATTTGAGAAGTCTTACAGCAATGGGGCTATAGCTGCTTGGCTATCAAGGAAATGTCCCTAATCGCACTACAGACTGTCTTTTACCAGCTACGTGACTACAGTAGCCATTGCTATACACTGTAAACATTAGCGCATGCCCCCCCCCACACACACACCCTCCACCTTGCTCCGTTACTCTCCTCCTTGCCCCGCCTCTCTCCTCCTCATTATCATTTAAAGCTACAGACACAGAAACGGTGTGTCCTGGGGAAATCCCATTGTGGTACTGGCCCTAAGTGGCTGTAATTCTGCACCAAGGCTGAATTTTGGAAAGAGACTTCAGACACAGTATTAGGGGACCACTAAGACCTATATAAAAGCATAAAAAATCTGCATGTCATGGGACCTTTAATATTCAAGTGAGCATAAGTAATTCAGATAGTTGTAAACTCGTCTGTAGCAAAAAAAAGAAAAGAAAAATATAACTGCCATGGTGATGCTACTTCAATCATTAGCATACTGGCTAACTCATCTACCTGTATAGCACACACAATTTTATCGTACAGTTACACTAGTAAGATTCTTATTTTTGAACTCTTCATCTGAATAAAAGTATAAAATAATATAAATTGTTGTCAAATTAATTTAAATAACATAAGATGAGTTTTTTTATGGAGGCAGAAGTGTTGCTGACGAATGATCAGAGAGGCAAGCAGATGTTGGGGTGGAGCAACTGGTACAATACTTCAGTATTTGTTGTAAACATGTGCCTAAACACCTGATACTTAACCCGATGGTATCATAAGCAAGAAAAAAACTCCTTGACATATGCTTGGTAGGAACCAAGATTGTAATTTCTCAAAATTGAATAGACATTGTACAGGGACTGGTTGTTAAAAGGTGGCAGCTGTCAAAAGGAGCTACTCTCCGCTATGCCTCAAAAATTGTTGATGGACTTGGTGGGCAGTGCTCTCAGCATATCCTTGTTGGCAATACAAATGGCAGCTCAGTATTTAGGGTGGATGAGGATCACTTGCTTCTCATTCAAGCCCCCAAAGAAGACAAATAATGACAGACAGACAGTGGAGCACAGAGGTGTCTCCATTTAAACCAGGGGTGAGTGGGTGGAACTGCATGAGCCGTCGGGGCTAGAGACTGCAGCTGCCATGCAGTAAGGGCAGGCAGTCGGAGCATACAAAAAAGAGGGGAAGTCAGCTGGCTGCTTTTGCCAGGGGGGAGGACAAATTACTGCTATATGTAGAAAGGAAGACAGAAACAGTCACAGTGGTGATTCTTCTACACCCGATACTGCTACTTCTAGACAGAAGGGAACTTATGTCAGCATGCAGTGACACTGCTAACCTTTATAAAAAATCATTTGTTTAGACTAAAGAAAATCTGTCCAATTGTGGGTTATTGAATAGTGATGTTCAGTGCAAAAGCATTTAAGGCACATTTTAGAAATTTTTGATCAAAATGATGCTGGCAGAATTCTGCAAAATTTGCAAAAAAAATAAAAAATTACGGAAAAAAAATCTCTTTTTGGCCAAAATGCCATAGTGATCTGGGTTGGGATGCTAAACACAACTCCTAATAACTGAGCTATTTGTTCTGAGACCTCCCTGTGATTGCTCCACATGTCACATGGTTGCCTTTATTGTTGCACAGAGCGGACTACAAGTGGCACTGAGTAGCAGAAAGATGCTCGCTGAGTTCTTGTTAAGTAGACTCACGACAGTGTTCGGTGGTATTTTGTTTTTCTTTCTTTGCAAGTATGTTGCCAGCTTTTAGTCTAATAATAAATACAAAAATGACTTTGTTATTTACTACTAGAGTGATCCTGCAAACCTGTAGTGAATGAATTACATTCATTTTATAGTCTCGTATTTACAGTGTTGTCTGTGTCTATGACTTGGTGTGTGTGTACAGTTTTGATTAGGGTCTATGCAGTGTGTGTAGGTGTGAATATATAGCTACGATTAAGTTAGCTCTTAGTGAATGTAGATTGCTCTATTTGTTGGGTTTATTGACATGTGAACGCATTTAATCTACATCCAACTATTCACTCCTGAGTTACACATATTCACAAAGAGAAGAGACAGAAAGACTGTAGAGGAGACCAGAACCACTGTTGACTAAAATTATTAATCAACAGTGTGGTGAGAGAGAGAGAGAGAGAGAGAGAGAGAGAGAGGAGGAGATGAAACAAAGAAAAAAGAGTGCATTACCTTGTCCTCCTCTCGATTGTGTGTTTCAGTGTGTCTATTTTTCTCTGACATGATCTGCAGCGATGAAGATCGAGGCTACACACAAAAATTTTATTTTTAATATCATAATAAATACACTGTATCATTCAAAATACACTGTAAATACAGCATGTTCCATACAGTGGATCACACATAGAAACACAGCTGAAGTTTTTAAACATTTTCAGTGCTAATCCACAAGTTAAAAATATCCAACCAACTCTGTCTTGTGAGGTGAAAGCCTGGCCACTGATGAAGCACATTAGTAACTTTACATCTACAAGGGGAACCAATGTATTCGATATGTACCATAAGTGGATACAATTTTATAACCCCAGCAGCACTGCATTGTATGAAGTGGCTCATTGGTATATGTTATTTAGTCTAGTGTGTTGAGACTATCTGTCTGGTGCATCGCACAATGTGCAGGGGATGTGGATATATTTAGATGTCTATGCTGCAGCTGTGAGAGGTAGGACTCACAAATGTAGCAGTTGTTACAGGGTTTATACAGAGATTTTTTACATTGAATTTACTACCTTTTTACATTTACATTTACATTTATGGCATTTATCAGACGCTTTTATCCAAAGCGACTTCCATTCTCTAACTACAGGGGACAGTCTCTCCCTGGAGCAACTTGGAGTTAAGGGTCTTGCTCAGGGACCCAGTGGTGGTGCTGGAGGTAGGATTCGAACCTGTGACCTTTTGCTCCGAACCTGTGACCTTAAGTATCCTACCACTAAGCCAACACCATCCCACCCACCTACCTTCACCTTTTACTACTAGCATGACTTCAAGCTTCAACTGCAGCAGCGTAAAGTGTGAAGTAAAGTGACGGGTAAAGTAATCAAATATCTTTCCAAAATTAATTAATAACATATTTCCTCACAATTTAACGAGGTAATTATAAATTAACCTCAACACTGGACACAAAAACAGACCAAATAGAGAGAGGGAGAAAGTGAGGGGAAGGGCAAGCGAGTGAGCTACATTTAAGTAAGAAGGAACTCTACCATAGAAGCTGGATTAATCAAGATGTCACAACAGTCCTGGGTCCATTGGTTTTATTCAATATGTCAAAAAAAACACATTGCATAACAATTAAAAGACAGACTGGACCTTTAGAATGAACAGCTACATACTGGAATTTGTTTAATCAGGGCCTTGAAAAAATAAAGTGCAACTTTACACTGTAATAGCAGAGGCCGGAGAAGGGAGAGAGAGAACGAGAGCCAGAGAGAGAGAGAGAGAGGGAGAGAGAACGAGAGCCAGAGAGAGAGAGAGAGAGAGAGAGAGAACGAGAGCCAGAGAGAACGAGAGCGCGAACAAGTGTGAGAATTTAAGAATCCTCTCGGCTGTTGTAAACCACTGGCTTAAGCCGATCCTTAAACGTTGATTCCTCCGGCCAGAGGTCTGAAAACTTGCATTTGCCCAGATCAGAAATAAACTATTAGCTGACTCGCACAGAGCCGGGTCCCCGAAACGAAGTCGCTTTCAGACCGAACGCGGTGCTGCGCTTTGCTCTGAAACCCATATTTTCTATGGCTTGCACGACACCACACCGCTGTGCGCCTTGACGCACTTCCGTGCGACCAATAGAATCCAAGCATCGAAGTGGACTAGTGTTTGGTCTGCCCGCTCCAAACACACACACACACACACACACACACACACACACACACACACACTCAAAGCGGGTATAGAGGAAAAGCTAGTCTTAAAAGTCTCTAAGTGTCCAGAAATCTACAAAGCCCACAGCCTATTCTTTCTTGGTGCTAACAGAGCTAGCTGGGACAGAACAGTTTAGAAAAGCACTCCTACTTTTTGTGCTGAGCCCCACGGAGCATTCTCGCTGTTTTTTGAGAGGAAGCGCAAACCTCGCGTTTGGTCTGAAAGCAGCTTGATTAAACGTGCATGAGGTCACGTGACATCATTCCTGTCACTCAGGTCCTACTCGCAACATAAAAAATAATTCACGCAAGTTTAGTATTTTAAGCAGATGCACGTAAGTTCCAGAAATGGAAAAAAAACGCATAGGCCCAGTTGGATGGGGGTTCGAAGATTTACTACCTCGTCAGAAGACTTTACTACTTTTTACTAGCCTTAATTTGGCCTAATTTAATTTACTACCTTTTACAACCCTGCGTTAGTGCAAGAGGTAGGACTCACAAAGTAGCAGCTGTTGACAAATCCACAAGAAGGAACGGTAGCATCGGAAGAAGAAGAGGAGTTAGAAGAGAGCAGAGGTGCCGGGTCCAGACAGGATGAGGAGGCAGGTGGGACAGGGTCAGTGGAGCTGTCGGATGTGGTGCTGCCTGAACGACAAGATGCTCCAAAAAACACATCAGCATGAGACCCCTGCAATGAGACAGAGGAACAGAGAGAAGACTGAAATTACAAGATAAATAACAAATGTGTCAAGTTTAATTTCGTTTATCACTTCGATAGTCATCCTAAAATAACAAACACTACACAGGCAAAAGTAGTGGCACACAGTATTCAGTCACATCCTTTGTTGCATCACTCACTACTAAACTTCCTCTGAAAACAACACCAGAACAAGAACTGTGCCTTGGGAGGGTCTTGACATGAGTTTTCATGGCCAACACACACAAGCCTAAGATCACTATACCCAATGTCAAGCTTTGGCTGGAGTGGTGTAAAGCACACTGGTCTATTATGAATCAGTCTTTACTATCTGGTCTGCTGAACAACTCTGGGTTTGGTCAATTATATGCTACTCATTTTGTGGCAAGACAAGAGGTCTAGTCCTGTCCCAGCATGACCGGGCCCCTGGGCCCAAAGTGAGGTCCATAGACATGTTCTAACGGGTTTGGAGCAACTCTGGCGGCCAGAGAACTGACCTAACAGAGCTAAATGCCTTTGGATTAACCTGGGACATTGATCCCAATCCATCCCTTATCAGTGTCTGACCTCACAAATGCTCTTTTGACTGAAGAGTCAATTTTTGTGGAAAGCCTTTCCAGAAGAGTGGACATTGTTCTATAGGTAAAGGGCAATGGAGGGGCCAATTCCATATTATTGCCCATGTCTTCAGAATGTGATGTCCAACTTCTTAATACAGATAAAGTGATAAGGTTTCAACATACACTGTATCTTCGCACAGACAGCAAAATCTGAAATGTTTGTGGTATAAATGTAAATAAAAAATACACAGTCCAGTGACGTGGGAAAACAAAAATTTAAATAAAAGCACAACTATATATTCAATAATATACAAACTGAGCAAATTGTCTAATAAAATAATGAATATGAAAATTAAATACATTTAAAATGTAAATTTCATAGCTGTAAGAGTGTGGACCCACATTCAAAGACTGAGAGTGAACTCTAATGCAGCGATACCTTATTACTAGCTTGGGGTTAGTGTATTCCCCCTAGTGATGTAAGTAAACAGGCGACAATGATTCAAACAAAGATAAAAGTGTGCAAAATCAACATTAATTAGTTCGTTAGATGTTCATAACATTTAGCTAATTGCAGCATGAGCATGTAATTGGGGTAAAGCAAAAGTAATTTACAAAACAAAACAACCATTCATGACTGTCTGAAGGCACTTGTTTCACTGAAATGAATAAATTGAATTTGCAAGACTGTGTGGTTTTGAGATAGTACAGGGAACACAGGATGGAGGGAATGATGCATGAGTGAATGAATCTATGTGGTGCAATATCATACCATATTAAATACAAAGCATTTATTTGTAGGTTTATAGGTAATCATCATTGATTTAATTACATGCTTTGTTGATTTTGTAGGTGAAAATAACAGAATAAAATAAAATAAAATGTAGGCTGCAAAAAAGTTCAATTTCACTAGTTCATTCACTAGTTTGTTTGACTACTTAGGCTTTAATCCAAGTCAGGTCAAGGCAACTCCAGAGTGTGATAAATTATGTGACTACTGGAATATTTCACTGCCTTGGGAAAAGTGAAGCACTGGTCCACTGCATGATATTGTACAAACATCATCTAAACAGAAGGGACATATTAAAGTAATCTTAATGTGATCTTAACGTCTGAAGTGAGCAAAAAAGCACTGCATTTTGGAATCAGGTGTTGTAATTTAATTTAATGCACTTACCTTTGGACTATATGTTTGAAAGAAATCATGAAGAAAAAAATCACCTGTTTCTCAACCTCAATTTTCTAAACTTGTATAGGTGCTATAGTTAGCCATTATCTATTGTTTGGTGGTCAAATATGGTATCATGCTAGCTATGCTAATGCTAACTAGATCCACCCTCGTAGAGTACAATAGCACAATAATGGCACAATAACTACGAACAGAAATCTCATTCAGGTTAAACCTGCTCTTAATAACTTAAGTAAGACACTTGAGGTTGAACATGAAGCTGAGAATTTACTCAGTTATTAAACAATATGTGTAAGAAGAACAGTTCTGAGAATGTGCAACAGTACATATATAGGCAAAAACAGTAGGAAAACGTTTTATGTTTAGTGTATTTATGTGTTGAGTGTGATTCTCCACAATGTTTGTGTACCTCATGGTCAGGAGTGGGTGAGGGAGTCAGAGAGCCCAGTGAGTGTTTGCGAGTATCGTGATGAGGGCCGGTTGGCACAGGATGGCATGGCCCTGGCCTCTCCCACTGTGTGGTGCCTGTGGGAATGTGCCAGTAATAAATCCCGGCCATGTCTGTCATCATCTTCCATCCTGGGGGCAGATCAGGATCTGTCTGAAACGACTCTTCCCCCCAGATATCTGCAAACAAACACACACACGATCAGAATCCTCCTGGAATGACTGACCTTAGCATGCTTTAAACCCAAGTAAACGCTGGTTTTAGTTATTAGCTCATTTTCACTTGGTTAGATCAGGTCCCTGGTAATCTTAAGCTGGAATCATCACGTAATTTAAATACGTGATTTTATTCATAACACTGTCTCAAAATTGTCTTCTAATTTTTAAACATGTCACCACGTACCCACAGACAGAAAAAATCTATAATGCTATAATATTAACCATTAATATCATGTTTAAGCTCCTTATGGAAGGTGAAATAAGGATTTTATCTTTTAAATGCTATCACCTATCAACAAGCAAAAACATTCCAGGTTGTTTAGAAGTGATCCCTGACACATTAGGAGTTATGTTTCACTCAGAATTATTTTACATTTTACTGAGACTGAGATTTTGGAAAATTGCATCTGAGATTTGATTTCTAAGAGTCTCAGCGCTCACCTTTTCTTCCTATTAAAATATCATTCAACCAAATGACAAGTAGTAGAGCACTACATATTTGCTAAATAAGTCAGTCTGGAGTGTGCTATTTATTGCAAGTGGTTTATTTGTATGTGTTTGAAAGGTCGTACTGTTTTTGCTGTTGTGTCAAGCTAGTCCAAACCGCGCATTAGGAACTATAAAAGAAAGCAATTGTGGATGGCGCATGGACAGATCATCTGCTAAAAAAGTATAACAAATTACGTGGGGACTTTAACAATGGCCTACAATTGTGTTCGCTGGAGTAAGAAGAGTTAACATGTACTCACACACACACAAGCAGAGGTCAACTTAAAAAAATGGCTTCCACAAATCCCAGCAAATGTGTTACTGTTCCACACACTTACACACACAAGCACATTCATGTGCTTGGCATAAATATGTTATACGTCAGTCTTCCCAGCAGCAGCTGAGGATTCTCATGCGTTAGAAAGTACATTGCACAATTAGCACTACTGTAATAACAAACCACAATCACACAAACACGCTACACTCACCACATAGATTCCTACAGTTTGATCACATAATCACAGACAAACACAAAAAAGGAATGTTTCTAGTCTTAACAAGTTTAGGGAGGATGTGTTGATTGGCACGAGTATATGACTAAAACAATTGCAATGTCAGTATATGTATCTGCGTGTAGAGGAACTGTATAACTTTTGTACACCATTCTGTAAGACGTGCTAGAATAACAATGTTATTCTGTCTTAAAATAACAATGTTCTTCTTTGTTATAAAGCACCAGTGCGGATACCAGGATCTAGACCCATAATGAGCAAATTAAATAAAACAATGATAGTATAACACCCCTAAGAGCATAAGAAAGAAACACTGAGAGGAACTAATAATCAACCCTGTATTTGGGGTGTTAAAAGTCACTAAAACTGCCAGTAACTCATATTTAGTCCCATACTTCATTGTTGCATATTACTTGCAAAGATAGGTCATGTACTAACTTGTACTACTTTTTTATCCAGTGCTCTTTGAATTTGAAAGGTGAGTGAAGCATAAGGTCAAAAGTACTTATACTATTACAGCAACAGTCTCCTATGAGTCGAATGAGTCGAAATCTCTTACTTGATATTTTTTATTTAAGTGATAGTAGTTTTCAATTTTCCACTTTTATTGTCCAGTTGAGATGCAGCAGAAGACAGACCCAGTGAAAAGAGCCTTGTGACAAACAATCAAACGGAAACGTTTAACAGACGGAATGCAGAGTTGAATTAAGATTGGTTGACCTGGGTTTTTATTAATGAAGTATATAATACATGTAAAATGAATTACAAAAACTTTAGTCTTAATCTGTTTAGTCTTAGCATTGACTTGGCCTTGTTTCCTCCTAGGCTCGGGACTGACTCAAGCTACAAGGTCTTGGTCTTGACTCAGTCTTGATACTTGCAGATTTGTGGGTGGAGCTATTTAGTGCATGGTAATACTGAAGGAATGAGAGCAGTGTAGAATATGTCTGGTATGTCTGGAAGTGAGCTGTGAATGGATCAATGGGATTTGTAGTCCCTGGCGCATAATTGGGTCACCATAGTTGCTTTCTCACACATGGCCACATGTCGCAGAGTGAATAGGACCTTCACATATAAACACACTAAAACACAAACAAAACGAGCAAAAACACACAGACACACACAGGTTGATCTGTGATTTAGTGTCTGACTCAGAGAGAGCTGTCACTCTGTTGCTAAATCATAAGAGACGGAGAGAGAGAGACATAGAGAGAGAGAGAACAAGAGAAAAAATGGAGACTATGACATTTTAGCGAAAAAATATTTAGCCCAGTCAGTACTGCTGTTATCACCATTCGACCCATTTTCTGGTTTCTTTCAGTCTCTCTCTTTTTCTCTCTCTCTTTTTCTCCCTCTCTGCAGTCTATAAAGCGCCAGCCAGAGGGGGAAGGGAGCACTAGGCTTTTCCACAGCTGTAAGCAACGCACACACCATGCTAACGATCATGAACATGCATGAAGTTTTAGTATTCAGCTCCCGTTTTTCCTCCCTTGCTCCCTCCCTCCTGACTCCCTCCCTCCTGACTCACGGCTGACTCCGTGTGCATGCATAAACACAGGCGATGCTACCTGCACAAGCTTAGCATCATCTACACACACACACACACACACACACACACTCACACCGTACCTACCCTCGTAATTCACTATGACAATGGCCAACATGTAGTCTTTACCCAGCATCATGACTGAATAACTGAATGGGATCAAAACCAGGAGACCGCATGAAGAGAGGAGAGAGAGCGAGAAAGTGAGAGCAAGAGAGAGAAAGAGAGAGAGAGAGAGATAGAGAGAGAGGTAAACCAGAGAACGGGGGCGAGAGAGAGAGGAGAGAAAGGAATGAAAGAGAGTGCAAGGAAGATAAAGGAGGAAGAGAGAGAGAGAAAGAGAGAGAGAGACAGAGAGAGAACAGACCAAAGGGGGCGCAGAAGAAAGGAGAAAAGAGAGGCAGAATGATAGAGGTGGAAAGAAATGATAACGACAGAGGGAGAAGGAGGGAGCTAAGAGAGGAGGAGTGTCAGTCTCTCGTACTTGTTCGTTGTTTATTTTTCTCTCTAAAACAAGAAGGGCGACAGACAGCTGCCTCCTGTCTATTTGGGGCATGACTGGTCGAGTAGAAACACAAAACACTCCTTTCCCCTTTGAACATTTGGTCGCCCTGGCAACCTCAAGATCATCTTCCCTGCAGTATCACCTAGAGCAGAGTCATGTGACCAAAACAGATAGAAAGAGAGACAGAGAGGGAGGAAGAGATAAAAGAGAGGGAGATAAAAGAGAGTGAAAGGAAAGGCAGAGAGAAAGAGAGGAAAGAGAGAGCCTGCAGCGCAAAGTATTTGAAGATAAGTATTAAAGACTACTAACACACACATACACACACAAATACACACACACACAGTCAAGACGAGCAGCAGACTGACGCTGCAGCTGTAGAGTCCTTGGCACTGCCAAGGCTGAGTAACATCTGCGTGTAAGGCCTGTTCACACCTGCCTACAACCCCACACACACCTGTGAGTCCACACCTGGCCTGCAACAGCTTGGCATTGATACCAAAACCCACAAACCTCTGGCAAACGCAACTGACACCAGTCAGACACTGTTAAAAGTCATGTTTACTCAGTAAGGCTTGATCAAATTTAGCAAAGAACTGACTCTAAAAAACATAACATTACTAAGTTTAATGAAGATTTTCTGTTTTCTATGCATCAGTGTCACCATTTACAGCTGCAAAAGTATCCTTAAGGCTTACACTTAAGTATATAAGACTTACGCAGTCTGAACAATATACAATAATTTAAATGGAAGCTCAACAAAAGGTATTTATTTTATTATTTAGTTTAGCTTTTATGTGTGTTATGCTAATCATTAGAATATTATAGAATGCAATTCTGTCTTGCAATAAATTATTCAATAAATTAATGCAAGCTGCTTGATGGTTCTCATTGGATGAAATTATGCTCCTACTTGATCACCTCTCTTACATTTACATTTACTGTATTTAGCAGACACTTTTTCATTCAAAGCAACTTCCATTCCCTAACTACAGGGGACAGTCTCCTTGAAGCAACTTGGGGTTAAGGGTCTTGCTCAGGAACCCAGTGGTGGTGCTGAAGGTAGAATTTGAACCCATAATAATAATAATAATAATAATAGTAATAATAATAATAATAGTTTACATTTATATAGTACCTTTCACAAACCCAAGGACGCTTAACATAGAGTGCAGGGGAAGAAAAGAAAAAAACATAAAAAAACAAAAAAACACAATTTTGTTACAATGTTACGTAATCAGGTGGAAGAGAAATGTTCATTGAAGAGCAAAGTCTTGAGATCGCGT
>JBBJLR010000087.1:5117302-5149080 GCA_037577145.1 Brachypetersius gabonensis | reverse complement strand
TATGAAACACTTATACACATACAGGTGAAAAGACTCACACACACATATGAAACACTTATACACATACAGGTGAAAAGGACCCACACACACATATGAAACACTTATACACATACAGGTGAAAAAGAGTCACACACACATATGAAATGCTCATACAGATACAGGCGAAACTGACTCACGCACGTATGAAATGCATGTGTGACAAATATAAATTCATATAGCATAGTGAGGCTTTTCACATGGTGGTGTGCATGAAAACATTTCAGTATATCCGGAAGGCGTCTCAAATCCACGTCACTAGGCTTGAAAGACAAGGGGGGCTTAGCCCCTAGGGTTGTAGGGAGGAATTAATCTGTATAGAGGGCTAAAAACTTTTCACAAAACCTTTCCTTTCGCTTAAGGAAACAAGTAAAGTTAAGCAATGAACAGTCATTGACACCTAATCATACTATTGTTCTGCTGAGTACAAACGTTGAGAAATATTACTAAGGGGCTCTTAGCAAGCAGCAACCACCAGAGATGTTCACAAGTCATTTTTACCAAGTCCAAGTCAAGTCTCAAGTCTTTGTGCTCGAGATCAAATCAAGTCTTAAGTCTTTGAGTGGAAATGTTTACAAACGCGACTCTAAATGTGGAATGTTTGAGCTGTAAATGTTGAGCTCTGAACGTTTAGAAGATATGTTAATTGGCCATGCTCTGTGATTACAATTAGCTGTTGCTAAGCAGGGGGCGGGGCTGTGTGCTGTGAAATGCCCTCACCAACACGGAGGATTGCTTTAAATGATTTTAAATCTAATTGTTAAATATGAAAAATATGTCTCTCACTCTAAATGTGAAACTCCACAGTTAGATGGGGCTTGGTGACCCCTTTCCAACGACCCCTCGAAAACCGTTATAAGCTGAAAAACGTTCACCTGGGACAAAAGTAATGGGAGGTGAAAAAGTGAGAAATATAAATAAATAATTCCGTGAAATGAACATTGTTTACGAGTTATGACTCACGAGTCACAGCACCCGAGTCCGAGTCAAGTCTCAAGTCATTGAGGGCAAGTCTAAAGTCAAGTCACAAGTCTCTGTTTGTGCGACTTGAGTCCGAGTCTCAGACTAGAGTCCCCATCTCTGGCAACCAGAGCTTGTTAGTAATATTTCTCGGCGTTTGTACTCAGTTCAGCAGAATAATACTATGATTAGGTGTCAATAACTTTTCATTGCTTAACTTTACTTGTTTCTTTAAGTGAAAGGAAAGGTTTGGTGAAAAGTTTTCAGCCCTTTATACACGTTCCTTCCTACAACCCTCGGGGCTAAGCCCCACTTGTCTTTCAAGCCTAGTGACGTAGATTTGAGACGCCTTCCGGATATAAGGCTCACAAGGCTCACAAACATCCAATTCTGAGATGAAAATGTACTGTACATATTAACAAAAATATAATAGAGAGACAAGTATGCAGGCTACATTCGAGCTTTTATTGAACAAAACAGAATAAATGTTAAAATGCATTTTACAAAGTGTGCGTAAGATGTCAAATGTACATGAGCAGTCAAACCAATCCTTAAACTTTACATCACACACATTTTTCTAGCTCTTTTCTAGCCCTATTTAATAAACTATTCATTCCAAGAAATCACTACATTACACAACAGGTTGTCATTCATTCATTAACAATTTTCAAAACAAAGTTGACTATAACTTTCAAAGCAAATCAATCTTGCAGTGGCCAGAAGTAAAGCATGTGGAATGAACATTATATTCACCTGTGAACATTATTCATGTAAGAGAGACTAAAAAGAGCAAAAGCTGGCTGCAGAAATGGTGGAAGACCGCTTATCTAGAATGCATCAATATTCCATAAATTTGAAAGTCAGGCTCATACAGTTTAAAATTCTCCACAGTCCACATTACTCCAGAACTCAATTGAGTAAAATATACTGTTGACTTTTCTCATACTATAGTGGGTGTCATGAATCTTGGGTTAGTATTTCCAATTTGTTTCCAATAATGTTCAATATAAATATCACTCCAGATCATAATTTGTTACTGTTTGGATGCTCTAACACAATAATCTTCCTCTCTGGTATTATTGCATCTCAAAATGTTCTGACATGGAAATCCCCAAATTGTCTGTGCAGTTAGATGATTGAATGAGATGCTTTTAATAATGCAAATGGCTCAGTTGCATTCAAGTGAATCAAAATCACAAACAAACTTTTTAAAGGAGACTTAGATTGATGCCTCGTCTTGTATCTACTTTGCTTTTTTGTTCATCCATGGGACATTTGCTTGACAGCCAGTCCCCTATTTTTTCTTCCTTTCTCTCTCGTTTAACTCTCCTCCTTCTTGTTAATATGTCATGTTGTGTTAGAATAAACTTTAAGAATATTGAAAAAGAAAGGAACATTACAGAAAGAGAAATAAAAGGCTGTACGGTCCTAAGTTCTACCTTGTTACTAATTTATTCCTTGTTAAACACTCCTCCATCAGACTGCTCTCCATTTCAGTGAGATGACGTCTGTCACCCCCTTCTCCTTCAGCATCTGCCAGATCTGAACAGCAAAATCAGAAAATGTATAATGTGAATTATAAGCGTTAGCCCATTTTCAGGCTCAGAAAAGGCTACAAAGCAGAATCCCCACCAGGTTTTTAAAGGGGACAAATTATGCAAAACTCACTTTTTAAAAAAAAAACAACCAAAAATCAAGTTATATTATGTCTATGGGCTACAAAACAACCCAACACTTCATGTGTGACTCTCCTCTGCCTGTAGCCATAGCTCTGCTTATCCATGCTTGTAAAACTAGCTGACAAAATGACTTCAACTAATTTAGTGGGTGGGGTCTCGACAGATGAGGGGCGGTTCTATGCAAATTACCCCAGTATTACATCACAATTGGCTTGTTGCCCAAACAGCTCCTTTTGAAAGGGGCTGAAACTATGAAGAATAAACCTGGTGAGATATTTTGTGCAAAGAACTTCATGAACATGTTTTGTGTAGCCAATAGACCTATTATAACTAAAGTGAGTTTTGCATAATATGTCCCCTTTAATGCACTTGAAAATAGTGTTTCGAATTTACACGATTTCCCCAAATGCAGTTGATGAACAAGGACATGCTCGGTGTGCCATTTTCGCTTGTGCCGTTTTGTTTTGGGGCTATAAGGCTAATGTCGCTAAGTTAGCTAGCCTTATGCTCGCCTGTTAGCAACATGTGAACGCTTCAGTCTGGGTCAGCTTATTTATCTCAAACTGCTTTGCTTGTGTGGTTTATGGCAGGGTAGAATATACTGTTATTTATAAAACTGCTTCAAAGAATGGACCAAATTCAGTCTTCAAGACCACCCACCTTCTCCAACATGGCTGCCTGGAGGGCAGGATCTTTCATGTCCTGATCAGACTGGACTTCCACTCTTATGTTGAAGGTTTTTCCTGTAATTACTAGAGGAAGAAATGGACACACATGAACAAAGAAAAAGACAAGCTGGGCTACAAAGGAAAAGAACAGATGGAAAAAATGGGTCAAACAAATATGCCATTTTCAATGTTGTTATTACTGTGAACAGAGTGAAACACCTGGTTTACGTTTGAATTTTGAACTGAAACAGAAGTTTATATACAGCAATCTAGAGATTTTCACCTCAGGAACCTAAGGATATGTTCTGAATGCACAATCGTAACATGGGCTAGATGCGGGATTCAGTTCAGATTAAGCTCACTTGATTGGCAGAAGAACGGAAATGTGCCTGAGCACTTAATGTCGTCAATCAGACCGTTGTCAATGGAACCACAGTTCTCGTCACCCTTGGAGTTATCAGGCTGCCCCGTCATCCAGCTTATTCTGGAAGGCCTGGTCTGATCTGACCACTTCCACGAGTCTCTGAACAGGCCTAACCAGGACATAGTGCCTCCTAAGATCTGTTTTATGTCTGTATTGGTGGGATCAGTTGTTGGCCAGGTCAGGTCTGTGTAATAGATTCTGCAGTAGCTCTGAGCTTCTTCCCACGTAGAATTTTTCGAGATTAAGGCAATCCTATTGCTGTTGATCTGGGCTGTGAATTGAAAAACACAAAGAGCACTTGCCGTTGTTATTTAGAAGGAAACAATCAGTATCAGAACATTTTATTGACTGCTTATGATGTTACGACTGCACAGACACTCAGACAATCAAAGACTTAAACAACATCAAATATAACGTCTAAATCAATCCAATAAAAAACCCTGCAGCAAAAATCGCAATATGATATATGAAATACACTATGCTATACACATAAATATCACAGTGTGTAAATATCACAGACAAGTAACTCACAGTAAAAAAGTAAACATGTTTCAGCATTTCCATGTGGACAGAGAGCTTTTAACGAAGTTCATGTTTGACACAAGACTTTTTTTTTAGCTCCTGATGAAATTCTTAGTAGATTGTCATTTTTGTCTGAAGCAAATTTGATGTTGGGACATTAATATTATGACCAGAGTGAAAAACCTCAGTTGTTTTACAATCTCACTGTTTATGTTTGAACTAAAACGGGCGTTTATTTACAGCAATCTAAAGATTTTCACCTCAGAAACCTAAGGATTTGTTCCGACTGCACAATCGTATTTAATTAAGTTTTCTCCTAGACTATAGCAGTGCTGGATTAGAAATATTGTACCAGTAGACAACTGCGGCACCTACAGCAAATACCATTACATGATGCTGCCTTTTGCTTCTAGAACTGATTTTAAAGCAGTTATTACTGCTGATTAATCACCTACAAACATTAACGTGTGTCTTTTGTTCTGTAATCCCAGTTTATTGGTTCCTAAGGTCATCAGATATTGGCTCACTGGTATTTTTAATGCTTCAAAGGCTTTAAAAATGTTTCAAAGTCACTTTGCATATGCTTTGGTTTCATCTCGGGGATTTTGTTGCTTTTGCATATAAGCTTAATTTTCTTATTTGCTCAGATCTTTGTCATTTCATTCTTTTTTGAAACTTTTCAATTGTTCTTTCATTCATGTTGAACATTTCTGGGAAAAGTTTGAGTTGCATGGGTCTGTGAAAAGTACCATGTACTTTAATACGTTGTACGGACAATTTTGTTATGGCGAAGGAAGAGAGAAGGCAATATGTTGTCATTTCTCACCCTCATAACATACAAAAGGGTAGCTCCTTGCACATGGCATATCATCCCAATCGCCCTCCTTATTCATTGCGACACACTCCTGTCGTCCGTTTCGGTTGTCAGGTTGGCCCTTGGCCCATTTCGTCCAACTTCCCAGGCGGAGGTTTTGGAAGGACCAGTGCCAGTTTTTGACGTCGACATACAGGCCAATCCAAGCAGTGGAATTAAAGTTCTGGTCTCTCGCCTCACTTTGAAGTTTGGCCATTTCGACATCACTTTCGACGGTGGCCAGGTCAACATATTTGTTTCGGCAGTAGGTTTGTGCTTTCTGCCATGTCTTGTCCACCTGAATCAGATGATACTTACGCTCCACACACAGGGCGAGGGAGACGAATCCTGTGAACGAGATTGCATTGTAACAGTGTAAGACCTTTGGTAGGAGGGGGTGGGTATAACTGTGGATCAGCTCTTACGGCAGATAATATGTTGGTATATTTGGTATTTGTTTCTAATATTTACATACAGATGAGGGACAGAGAAAAGTAAGCTGCTGGGCCTCCACAGGCTTCAGTGTGTCTTTGCATAGAATCTACAGGTCTCTGGATCTGTGCTGAAGGAATAGAACACCATTCCTTCGTGTTTTGCGGATGACTGTGGAGAGCTCTTGCTCCGTTAGATGCTCAAATAGGTTGAGGTCTGGTGACTGTGAAGGCCATAACATATCATTTACATTATCTTGTCCTGTAGATGTGCCTGGCTGTCAATAGAGCATACAACTCTTAATCTCAGGGTTGTGGGTTTGAGTCCCATGCTGGCTGTTATATTTGTATGCTCATGCAATTGGATAACCTTGCATGAAACTTCAAAAGAGTTTTTTCTTTTGCCCGTGGGGCATCTGGTGGTTTGGGAGTTGTCCCTGTGATCTAAAGGTTGTAGATTTTAATCCCATGGGCACCACTGAGGCACCCTTGAGCAAGGCACCATCCCTACTCACTGTTCACCAGGTGCTGTGTCGCTGGCTGCCCACGGCTTCACTTGGTGAATGGATTAAATGCAGAGAAAGAATTAAACAATGTTTGCTGTGACAATTAACCAATTTATGTTTGTATACATAATTGTTTCATTGTAAGATGTAGGAGATCATATAGAATAATTTGTAAAGACCATTTCCTCCAAGTAAACCCCAAACCATGCCAGCAAAATTCCCCCCCAGCCTAACAGAACCAGGTAGGACTCCAATAAGGCTGATAACTCAGACTATGGCTTGTCTAAACATCATGATATTTGATGCCGAATGCAAATCACAAGTGCATCACCACTGTCCTTTTCGAACTGAAGCTGAACTTTGATATGTGAATCTGCATGGACTCCTTTAAACCAGGAGAACCGCAGTATCTTCAATATGAAATATCACCCAAACTGGTCTGAAGAATAACACAAAAACGAATAGGTTAAAAAAGTAAGAAATCACAATTATTACGTTAAGCTTAACCTTGGACAGAGAAATCCACAAGACCATAACTGTCCTGAAATTCATACGCAGCCCTTGGGTGCAAAAAAAAAATGGCTGCACTTCAGGGTCAATTAATAAAGATTCAATGTTTGGCTTCAGTCATTCAGAAAGACACTTTACCCCTCAGCCTCCCAGAACCAGTCACACACTTCACCATCCAAAAGATTGCCATCAGTTATTATGTAACACAAACAGGTCAATAAAACCAGCAAAAGCAGTCGTTTCAATACACTTTCCCAAGCAGGCACACACTAAATCATGTATCGGTATATTTATAGTGTATAGTGTGAGATTACACTACCTGTAAACTGAAGAACCCAAAAGATCATCTTTGTGGTTTCCTTCCAGGAGCTTAATCCAAAGTTCTGACAGCTTACACTAGTCGTTTATCTCCTCTCGTGCTGAATCTCTTATGCAAACCACCAGTCCTTCTTTCCATTATGACAGTGATGGATCCTTGCTTAGAGGTTCCAGTCTAAGCAACAGACCCTGATTTCCATCAGCACTTTCCATACAAAAGTCTTTACTCAAACTGAACGAAAGAGCATGTAAATGGATTGTGGTCGGCCTGATGGGGAAGCAGCGATCTGCGGGCGGCATGATCCTCAAGTTCATCCGCAGGTGCAGTTTCCCTAGGGACCCTTTTCAAAGCCTCAGGATGAGCTCAGACCTAAAGCCCATATATTACAAAATATCTCACTTCTTTTACTTTCATCTGCTCCTGATTAGGGGTCGCCACAGAGGATCAAGCATCTCCATTTCTTTCTATCCTGTGTATCTTTCTCTCCTGAACTGAGCCCACATTTTATAAAATATTCCACTGAGAGTTACTATTAATGCTCTGCAGAGATTGGGTTTCCAGCCCAAAGAGAATTTTATTGTCTATTGTCAGCTTTGTGCATATAATCAGTGAGATGAAACGGCGCAGCTCCAGATTTCAAAGTACAAAAGGAGACAAAGAGTACACATATATAAACAAACTGTACATATGCATCCTAAACTAGAAGTAAAACTGTGCAATTTGGTACATGGTCACTTTTTACATTAAAAAATTGGTGCAAATGTTGCATCAGCAATCAGGGGGAAATCAGCAATTCTGGAATATAATTGCGCGCTTTATACGTGTAAAAGATCGACACTGCTTCAAAATAAAGTATCCAAGGACAAAAGTAACAACTTCTGTTTTTTTGCATGTACACTACGAAACCAAACGTATTCAATTTACCCCTAAAAATGAACTTAATACAGGAAATTATGGAAAATGAAGGGGAAAAGTGCACAGATTAAGGCTAATTAAGGGGGGAAACTACAGAATTTTGCCGCTTAAGTAATAGAACCTCCTGAATTAACACCTTAAATGTAAGATTAAGGTCATGCCTTAAAAGAACTCTAAGCATGAAACCCCTTAAATACCTTAAACTCAAAACCCCATAACCAATAACAGAACACCAGTAGTTAACACAAACTAAACACAACTAAACGGCAAACCGAAAACAGAAAAGGACAGCCTCTAGTAGCCGCCTACTGTTACTGTTCCCAGCCCTGATAAGTGCAGAATGTCCCTTATTGACAGTTTGTGGAAAGCATTGTGATCTCTTTACCTGTCGTAATTAGGATTTTGAGTGTTGCTGCTGTTCTACTTCAGGTCATCTGATTTAAATGGACATTTTGGATCAGAATAATAGAAAAAAGAAGAGCGGTAGTTTGAGGATCGCCTGGTCTGTCAGTACTAACTTCGATAACTATGAGCATGGCTTACACATGACTATACTCACCTTTTTGTAATGATGTTCCCAAATGCAGCAGAGGGGTTATACTAAAGTAAAGTGGCCACTTATAGTCACACGTGAACATGCCACAGCACACAGGGTGAACAGTATTTCTCTGTATTTAACCCATTCACCAAGTGAAGCAGTGGGCAATGTGTAGGAATGGTGTCTTGCTCAACTGTAGCTCACTGGTGCCACTGGCAGTCCTGGGATTCAAACTCACAACCTTCAGATAGCAGGGGCAACTCCTTAAAGACCAGGCCACCAGCTAGGATCACACTGTGTGCTGTGGTGTGTTCATGTGTGACAAAAATGGCCACTTGTCATGCTTTATTAGGTTTCACTGCTTGTTATGTTAACACATAGTGACACCGTGACATTTGTGTAACTGTACCATGTCCATTTGTCACACATGAATACACAACAGCACACAGTGGAAAATTAGTTCTCTGCCTTGAAAGCTCTTTAAACCTGGACAAACTGTAAATTCCCATATTAGTATATGTTACTAGAAAGTGAACGACTCAAGACAGATCAGGATCTGGCCCCAGCCAGCCAGGATTCAGTGCCTATTTTGGTTGAAGTTTTAGTTTATTTATTAATAATATTATATTAATGAAGGTTTGCACTGTGTGCTGTGCAGTGGTGTGTTCATGTATGACAATCGGACAGTTTACACGTATACTTACTGTCATTTAAAGTGGTGCAAAGACAAAAGGTGGACTTAGGTGGGCTAAGGGATACTGGTTCCAATCAGTACTGTCCCCAATGGATATTTATACACAAGTCTCTGTGACACATTTTACATTTATCACATTTTCTGGTCTTAATAGTTCGCAAAGGCAGCTGTTGGCCTAGTGGTTAGGGTGTTGGACCTGCAATCAGAAGGTTGTGGGTTTGAAACCCAACTGCTAGTGTCACCACTGAGGTTCCCTTGAGCAAAGTACCTTCCCCACACACTGCTCCCCTCACCCACTGCTTCACTTGGCGAAAGGGTTAAATGCAGAAAAAGAATTTCACATTGTGCTGTGGTGCGTGACTATAAGGGTTAATACATTAAAGGTCTGCAAAAAACGTTTCTATTCGAAACTTACTCAGCTAATAAACCTTTAATTTTAGCCACTGCTGTGTCATAATATCTCTTCCCCACAATAAGAAAAGTGCCTTTTTGAAATCTATGGCCATTTGTTTCATTGTTATGGAAAACCAGCTTATTTCTCATTATAGGTGAAGACATGAGCTAGTATGAGTCGTAAAAATGGATTGCATTGCCATCATTACAATTACTGGCAACACACAGTGTGAGTGTTTTGAGACAGTTTGAATAAACCAAGAGAGGGATTTAGCACAGCACTTCAGAAACCTTTATGAATACAGAAATGACCAGACAACTTTCAGTGTGGCCATAAACAAGTACTGGCCTGAACCAGTACCAGACCAGACCAGACTGACAATTCAAGACTGACCCAAAAGTACTTTTTCCGTTCTTTACTCTCTCTGTGATAAGAAAATTTTCCAAACCTCCCAATTTCAGTATTTTTTGATTCAGAGAAAGAATTTCATATTGTGTGCTGTGGTGTGACAAATGGTCACTTTACAAAAGAACTGAGTTCAGTACCCAAACATAATACAGACCTAATGTTTCTGACTGAGCACACTAAATTGCCCCTAGGTGGGAATGTGAGCATGAATGGTTGGCTGTCTCTGTATGTGGCCCTGCGACGTGCTGGCGACTGTCCCCCCCTCCAAGATGCAGTTTCACACATGAGACTACACGAACAAAGGATCTTATTGAACTTTGCTGTTAATGTGGATTTGTTCAGAAATGTAGTTTGGGATTTTAGTACCAGAAATCAATTCCTTCGGCTCAGTACCATCCACTCTGTTTGCTTTAGGTTTAATAGGTAGAGACTGAGACTGAGACCCACTGTACATCACCATACATTTGACTATGCATTTGGCTAAAATGACTGCTGTACACAAATCAGAATGACAAAGAGCGGAGTAGCATCATCTTTAGAAATATCAACGAGATACAGAGAAATTTTGATTTGATTAAGCTTTGATTTAATTGGTAATTTAGGTCTAAATTGAGGTGGTGTGAGAAAGACAGTTGATCATGAAGTAATCACACCACATGGCCACTTGAGGGAGACTAACCTGCAAAATCCAGTGTCAAAAATCAGCGCAAAGTAGAGACAAAGTCCTCACAGCTGCATTTTCCTCTATGGATGGAAAGAGATGAACATATGTATCCAGAACCTCTCTTTATTACATCTGCTTGTATGTCAGACTGTCCATCTGTCATCTGTCAAGTGGTTCAGTAACCAATAAAAGTGCTCAAAAGCGTCTTTGGAATGGGAACCACTTTTGATTCCTTAAAGAACATTTCAAAAGAGAAACTTGTTGTGTATGAAAAGTGTTGTTGTTCAACCTTCATTTCGTTTAAAGGCTTTAAACCAATTCTTGTAAATTCAAGCCTGGACCTTTTTGTTTGTTCAAGAAGTACAATGAATTTACAAAAAAAATAATAATAATAAAACAAAACGTATACAAACAAATATTAAATAATACCAATTCAATAGAAATTTCAATAGAAAACCGGGGCATGGGTTTCACACAACTGAGATGCAAGAAAGCTCTCAAAAAACACATTTTAATTCAAAAAGGACTTTGTTAGGTGACTGTTTAGTCTATAAAACCAGAACCACAGAGTTTATAAAGCGGTTAGCCCCTCTTTTTTTCTTTTAGTTCCATTTTCTACCTGATTTCAGCATCTTAGAAGAATGTGAACGTTTCCTCATTATCAGCAACAAATGAGTGTGTTCTGCTTGTGTTTTACATCTGACTGAGGACAGGCACTATGTTCCTGTCCTGCGCGGCTCTATTTCTGAGCCCTCTCTCAGATCCCTGGCCCAAAAACGGAATAAATCAGACCAGATGCAATCAGCATTTGCAAAGAAAGAGAGAGAGAGAACGCAGAAGGAGAGAAAGAGGCGGAAAAACGCTCTATTACGAGGAGAGTTTGGAGAGTTGGAGCCAATGTAAAAGCACAAACGCTCCTGGTGGCCTGGATGTGGGTATGAAGTAAAAGTGCCTTTTTTTTTATTTATGGCTATTTGTTTCACTCTTATGGAAAACCATTTCTTATGTTTGTCCACTTCATTATAGGTGAAGACATGAGCTAGTATGAGATAAATTAGTAAATGAAAGTTGTATAAATGGGTTGCATTGCCATCATAGCTGAACAATTACAGGCCACACACAGTGTTTGTGTTTGGCGACAGTATGAATAAACCAAGAGAGGGATTTAGCACAGCACTTCGGAATACAGAAATGACATTGGAGGCACATTGCAGTCCCTGTGATCGCATGAACTTCTTTCTCTGCACTCACCAAACAAAACAGTACTTTGCTCAAGGGTACTTCAGTGATGACACTAGTAGCGTTGGGATTCAAACCCACAACCTTCTGACTGCCGGAGCAATGCCCGAACCATTAGGCCAACAGCTTATAGTACTTATACCCAGCATTGTGTATATTTGCATAGTGTGTTTCATATAAAGTATTTTTCACTAAGGTCTTTAGAAGGTTGTGGGATTCGAACCCACAACCTTCTGACTGCCAGGGGAACTCCCTAACCACTAGGCCACCAGTCACCCCTATTGTACTTATACCCAGCATTGTGTATATTTGAATGTTTCATATAGAGTATTTTTCGGATTTATTTTGACTTTTAATTTTGTTCTTGTCTCTGTGTCTTGCCATCTGGGATAAGTAAAGTTTCAGAACCTGATCCTGATTCTGAACGCAAATAGCACAGTGCATTCAGTAAAAAACAGTTACGCTGGTAGATCAGGATAAGAAATGGTGGTGATACTGTTATATACTTACGTTTTCAATATATTTTAGAGTATAGGTACAAGCAAGAAAGACAGACATTAAATTACACCAATGGTGAAAGGTTACATCAACGGTGGGAACAGTGATATTTCAGTAAAATAAAACTGAGGTCGTGCAATGAAACATGACTGTGTTGAAAACACATTGGAATATTTGGATTTTGAAAACCACTCAAGCTATTTTGAACGATGGTTTAACAGCTCATATTATAATTTATTGCAATTGGCTGCAAGATAACTTGCTCTAATGCACACCTCTAAATCTCCCCAGAGCTGCCGGTCCCATTATAAATTCTACTAGCATTATGTGTACTTGATTTAATATTTTTTTTTGCCCACTATACATACACTCAGCGTTTCTTAAATACCAGTTTAGCCAGTGACAGCAGAGCACAGGGTGGTAGATCCATTCTAGACAGCTGCTTGACTCCTTCTGCACCCACCAAACTTTCAGTGCAGTTTATACACTATATGGACAAAAGTTTTGGAGCGTTTTTAAAGGGTTTCGGCAAGATCCTTTACTTCTAGTGATGGACAATCTTAATGCTTCAGCAGACCAAGACATTCTGGACAACACCATGCTTCCAACTTTGTGGAAAGAGTTTGGGAAAGAACCTTTTCTGTTCCAGCATGACTGTGTCCTTGTGTCCCAGTGGGGCAGCCGGTGGCCTAGTGATTAGGGAGTTTCCCCTGCGATCACAAGGGTGTGGACTTGAATCCCAAGACTGCGAATAGCACCAATGAGGTTCCCTTGAGCAAGATATCGTCCCCCTTGAGCAAAGTTCCTGGCTGTCTGCTGCTTTACTTAATAAGTGGATTAACTGCAGACAATTCCATGCTGTTCACACGGTGTGCTGTGGTGTGTTCACGTATGACAAATGGACAATTTACTTACAATCAAGCTCCATAAAGACACGGTTGGATGTGTTTGGTGTGAAAGAACTTGCCTGGCCCACACAGAGCCCTGACCTGAACCCCATCCTGCACATTTGTGATGAACTGGAACCGAAATCATGAGCCAGGGCTTCTCATCCAACATCGGTGCCTGACCTCATGAATGCTCGAAAAAATGGGCACAAATTCCCCATAGAAAAGGAAAGCCTTCCAAGAAGAGTGGAAGCTGTTCTAGCTGCAATGGGGGACCAACTCCATATTAAAGACTATGTATTCGAATACAGTAGCATTAAAGTCTATGTATTCGCGTACAGTTAAAGTGTTGATGTAATAGTCGGCCGTCCCAATACTTTCGTCCACATTGTGCAGCTTATAGGTCATAAGAGCACATAAGGATCTCACTAGGTGATAAAATCAGATAAAGGCGTGGACCACACTGGCGAAAGGAGTGAATTCTGGGTGAATAAATGTCCTTTATTAGCACAGATGGTTTGAGTTAGCGAATCATCACACACGTTTTCAAATATCCCGCAGGCCTGATTGCTGATCTTGGACAATCCGGCTCCCAAAGAATGTCAGAAAGGCACACCAAGGAGCAGACGCCGACGCCGCGGTGGAGGTATTTTGACAAGACCTTAAGGAAGCGTCAATATTTGGACTAGCGACAAATCCCGTAGTGCCGCGTCCAGCGTGCGAGGGGGAACATGCTTACCTGGTGATTTACGCCGCTGATCGAGCTCGGCGAAAGGTTATTCGGCTGGATGTGTGGTTCAGGGGCGGCGTGCTGTGTAAATAAATGGTACAAGCGTGATGATCAAGGCCATCTGGCTCGCAAGATCGAAATCATGACGGACAAATGTGCTGAGGAAACTGCACTCCCGTCGGAATGCCTGTCGTTCAGCTTTAAGGTGGCACATGGTACACCAAACACACAAACACACTCAGGTTTGTATTCCAGCCCTTTTTTATTTCTGTTGCTGTGCCTGTACCGAACCCAAACCGAACCTCAACCTCAGCAACTAAAAGGAACTCATTTGGCTCTTTTATCATTTCAAATAAAAGCAGTATTTAAAAAAAACTCCACACAATCGTAAACCTTTTTTCATTATTGGGGAGACATTTTGTCACACAGAATGAAATGCATGACCACACACACACACACACACACACACACACACGTGCCCATTGAGTTTGTTCCAAGTAATAAGGCTGAGTCTTGAAATGGGAGAAGCAAGTTTTTTGGGCTCCTAATAGTTTTATTCTGCTTGAATGTAGAGTCTAACAATGTCAAACATTCAAACTTCAACATTATGTAAAATGGTTTTCTAAAAACTTCATAATATCCATCTATACCCGCTTTAAGAAGAACTAATGGCGTTGCACTGCTACCTTGTGGTGAAGCTGATTCATCCCAGTCAATCAGTTTGTCAGTTTAGAGCAGTGGTTCTCAACTTGAGAGCCATTTACAATTTTGTTTGTTTCTTGATTCTGTGTTGGTCATATCTAAAATAAGTATTAAGTGTTTATAGTAAAGTGGCCCTTGTAGTCATGCGTGAACACGCCACAGCACACAGTGTGATCTGCTTCTCTGTATTTAACCCATTCACCAAATGAAGCAGCAGGCAGCCAGGCACACAGCACCCGGGGAGCAGTGTGTGGGGACCATACCTTGCTCAAGGGAACCTCAGAGGTACCACAACCTTTTGATTTCAGGGGAAACTCATTAATCAGCAAACTACCAGCTGCGCCACCTGTGGCCTTACACAGCTCTGGGGAAAAAAATAGCGTCTCTACTGCAGCATCTCTGAGTATAACAACCATTCCATGCCAGTGTCTGAAGCCAAGGTTTCTGAAGCCATGATTAAAAGAAAGAGGATGAACGTGGTTAGCAATGGCTAAAATGGAAAGAAACTGGGTTTTCAGTGTGTAGCTCAGTTCTGGAAAACACTGTGGCAATAAGATCAGTGTAAGAAGGTAACTGGATCAGTTTGACCATGCTTGTAGAAGATCCGGACCTACAACGAATGCAGAACTGAGCAGAGAGATTTTGTACTCTGAATCCAACATGTGTGTATTGTACACTACATGGACAAAAGTATTGGGACCTCTTAATTATTGAACTGCGGTCCCTTACTTCTAGTGAAGTACAATCCTAATGCTTCAGCAGACCAAGACATTTTGGACAACGCCATGCTTCCAACTTTGTGGACACAGTTTGAGGAAGAACCTTTTCTATTCCAGTTTTACTGTGTCCCAGTGCACAAAGCAAGCTCCATGTAGACATGGTTGGATCAGTTTGGTGTGGAAGATCTTGACTGGTCCACACAGAGCCCTGACCTCAACCCTATTCAACACCTTTGGGATGAACAGGAACGGAGATTGTGAGCCAGACCTTCTCGTCCAACATCAGTACCTGACCTCATGCTCTAGAGAATGAATGTATACGAAGTCCCTCAGAGACTCCAAAATCTTGTGGAAAGCCTTCCAAGAAGAGTGGAAGCTATTAAAGCTGCAAAGGGGGACCAACTCCATATTAAAGTCTTTGAAGTCTTGTATTTGAATGCATTGTAATGAAAGTCATTATTGGTGTAATGGTCAGACGTCCCCATACTTTTGTTCATAAAGTGTATAATTGAATGTTAATCACATCAGTAATGCCCTACATTTGTGTAAAGAAAACACAATAAAAAATGCCATTGTTCAGCATTGCCATTAGTTGATGCATCATATAATCTGTTCACTTTTTAATAGTTAATAATGTTAAATGCTGCATGCAACATACCAACCAACACACATTCACTGACTATGTTTATTGGGCTAAATAGTTTTATTTTGCTGCTGTTCACCATTATTTGGGATTGTAACAGCGTGGTCGAGCTGATTGACTGTTTGGAATGTGAGGTCATCATTCACCCTAAGAAAAGCTTTGTTATGGGGTTGAGCGTGTGATTCATGCATTCAGGTGTGAGGCTAAACTACTTAACCATGGACAGATGTGTCCTTATGTGGAACATGTAAAGATCCTCTTCAGGATTGGAAGCGCAGAGGAACCGACTCCATTGTGGAGAAGCATCTGGGAATGTTTGTTGTTGGTAGAATTTCACCACTCGACGTCTCTATAAAAACCAGCCTGCCCCTGCTAAGCATGATGTTCGAGTTTGCCAAACCGCGTGCACGTACACTACTGGGATCAAAAATTGGATTTCGTTTAATCATATAAATGTGTGGGACTTGGTTTTGTTTTGGTCTGGAAGGGCCGTTCAAATGAAACCACTGCTTATAGCTGCTTTTCATACTGCGACGGCTAAGCAGAGGTACAGTCCAGTCAGGTTAGGATGTAAGTCCTGTTTTGGTGATTCGTTATCTTTAGCTGCTTTCCGTGCATGTTCCTGTAAGAAGATGTTGCCATTGTTCTATCTGGAACACTCGTTTGTTTAAAGACCCTCGCGTTCTGGCAGGAGGAACCAACTCTGTGTGGGTTCCTGGCCGTGGGCTTTGTTTTCAAACACAGGTCATGCAAACTGGTGCTTCAGTATACAAAACACAGCCCACCATTTGGATGCAAAAATGTTTAGAAACTAGATCTGAGCACCACGACTGGCGTCCTCCAATCTGGGTTCTGCTCATGCCGAAGCCACCAGAATTATATTATAATATCAAAACCGCAGGCCCTCTCAGCTTGGGCCCATGGCGGTAAAACTGAACGGCTGCCATCCCGTCCTGAAACTGTTTGATCCTACCGTTCGCTGGTAAGACTCGGGAGGTTGGGATTGGGCAGATGGAGCCTAGAGAAGCAAAGTAGCCCAAGATCGAGATAAAGACGGGTAAAGAGAGAGAGAAGAGAACACATCTGTGGTAAATTTCACCCAACTGAGCTTGATGCGTAAGGCGCAGATAAATGACGGATTCCAGACTCTACGGCAGGGCCGGCTCTCTGTTTGCTGTCTCTCAGCACTACTGTGGAGCTGAAAATAAGCGATGGTTGTCTATTCATAAATCATCGCAGAACGGATTCCATAACTCCAGACGTTTTTTTTTTTTCTCTCTCGTTCTGCTTGAACTGAGTACCTAATCCTGCTGATCTCTGGCATGCTTTGTCCTTCATTTTGAATCTGGAAAGGATCCATGCGTATAAAGTACAAAGGAAACGTGTATGTGCGACTGGAATTAATGGGGCATAATGATTCCTTTTTCAAGTTTTAAAAAACACTATTGTCGTAAACTCAACAAAAAATTGGTTTGTAATTGAAAGCGATAAATCATGCTTTGACTCCCACTGTTTGTGTGGCTGAAATATTACATCAGGAGACCAAAATCTGATACAGCTTAAACTGTTTTTAATTATCCTAAAGTGTAATCTTGAAACATCAAAATGAGATTCGATAGTACAGCTACTCTTATAAATGAAGGCTTTCTAATCCCGAAGAATAATAACATAAACATTGTGGTTGCCCAATACTTAGCAACCATTTATGGCCTAATTGCCAGAAAATCCCTTATCAAAGAGATGTTTGTACAATAATGATGGAGCCCCTCTGATTGGGGCGACATCATGAACGCATTTCATCTCCACACGTTTCATTTTAACCATTAAATTTGTGTACAGTAAATGAAGGCGAGTCATGAAGACCCAGGCCACACTCTGTAAATCTACATTAGGGCTTACGTGGAACACGGCTTCAAACAGTGGTGGGGCCAAAGCCTCCCTCGGAGACTGCTGCTCGCCTCGGAACTTATCAAAACCATGTGGAATGCTGGGCTCTATGATTTTCAGATGTGCCCCCGAAATGCTTGAGCAAAGGAGCGCCTGAGTCTTATCAAGCGAAAAGAAGCCGAATGATGATGCTCAGACCTGCCGGAGCTGCACATGTTGCTTAAGATGTTCGACTGCAGAGACAAAGGAGTGATTTAGGCTCTCAGTACTCTTAACTGTGGTCAAAATAAGTCACAATATATTCACAGAAGTTGCAAGCCTATAGAAGAAACAACTTTTGGTTTCTCTGAAGAACCATTTTTGTAAATAAGGTGTTTAAAACTGTGAATATATATAATACAACTGTTCTCTTTCAATGTTTCACATCCAAGACAATAACTATGTTCAACCTTTATTTTTAAGAGTGTAGGCAATGCAGTGCTGTTCTTACTGGGCTGTCAACCAACTTTCCACCAAATATTGATGGACTGGAAATCTGTCGTCCTTTCAAACTTTCTTAGCTCTTTCTAATTTATGAACAGAGTTGTAGGTCTCTGGTACGTGTGGTCTTCGGTGCCTTTTCAAGTACCCCCACCTCATCCTCTGCCACATAGCTCACGCCTAATGGATTAACCACGGAGGATGCAAGAGCCTAACTTAACGACGTGGCACTGGATGTGTGGATTTGACAAGCTGACCTCTTCTGAGGAACCTTTCCTGAGGGTCAGGCAGCTAGCGGTTGGGGGTTTAGGATTTAGGGACGACGCTCCGAAACAAGCTACGGAGAGCCCTTTCAGACATCAATCAACATGCATTGCAGCCAACCCACAGCGGCTCTCAGTGGGATACATTTGCACCAGAGTCAAGGACGGCTAGACGTTGATTTACACCCTGCAGCGGTCTCGGGCTTGCTAGGCCACACTTATATTGGGTGTGACAGACAAGGGTCGTGAGTAGATAAGCCTCCGAGCTCTAAATAAAGAACCAAATGTCTGTCCATCCATTATGCTTCATCCGGAAGGTCACGGACATGCTGGAGTGAGGGTCAAGTTGTTCCACTTTGCCTGGTGCATGAACAGAAACCTGCCAAGCCCTTAGCAATGAACAAGGACCATAGGAGTCACTTACCCAGATATTTGGACTACGCTTCTGTTCACCAGTGATAGTCTTACTTTCCATTTTATCCAGTCTATCAACCTGGAAATCTACTGCCTCTCAGATTTACCCATGTACATTTCCAATTTGCATTTTATATAGCCTTTACTGTGCACCAAGGTGATCACGGTTGCCTTTTATTTTAACCTACTAAAGGGCACGAGCTTTGACGCTCATAATAACACTATTTCCACTAGTTGCCTTTTGCAAATCACACGATTGCTGAGGAAATGTGTGGCTCTACATGCTACGCACAACCTGCTACGAAGGCCAGCTTCCCGAACCTCACTGACACATAGCATCAGAAGCTAGCTTGATCCTCCTAGATCACATAAGACATCGGGCTGGATTTTAATCACTGATGCAAATGCAGCATATGGTTCTTCCTTTGAAGCATCACATGCCTCCATGTGTGACTTTGAGCAAAAGGCGGATTCCAAAGGAAGTATAGTGATAGCAAAACGTGTGCTGCGCATTTACTAGCATCTGACTAAGCGAAAGAAGAGAGCAGAACGAAGGCTTAATTTACCACAGATTAGGCTGTTCCAGAGCCCTGAGTCCCTGAGTGCATGGGGAGTACGCTGATTTTTAGATTGGTTGCACATGCACGGCGTTGCATAAGTTTGGCCGAGCCCTGCTTTCACCGCTGGTTCGTAACCTAAAGACATTTTTTTTCATTCGCAACCTACGGGCATTTCCAGACTAAAGAAATAAACGCCCGACTGATCCATCTGCAGGCATGGGCTTGTCATAATGTGCCAGTTTTTACATTTCTGGCCTATTTTGACCATAAACAAGGGCCACTGCTGTTATGTTGCGCTGTATTTCATTTCCTATTAAAACAAAGGCAAAGAATTTTGAGGTTGGGTGTATATAAATCCCTCCCATAATTCAACACTATAGCTTGTTAAAACAAGGTGATTTATTGATACAGGGAGAGCTGGCCACGACCCTTGGCACATGTTTATGATATTACTCTCGATTTCTGCGGACCCTGAAAGGCTACAATGTTGTCATGTTAAGTGAAAATGTCTGGAATCTATAAAGCCACATAAAAACCTTTGGTCAAGAAAGGGACCTATAGAGAGTGCAGGGTTTCATTTAGATCCAGTTTCTTTGACCAGCAAACAAATGGCCAGCGAGAGCCTTCAATGGTCATGGCATCAGGTTCCACCTCAGTTATACGGAGTTCATTTCATGATACACACTGTGTTCTGTGTTCAATAAACCTAATTGACTTGAAGCAAGACCTGGTTCTTCAGTTGGATATTAAATTGTCTAGACTGAGCACTGAGAAGTACTTTTAGCCACAGACTCACCAGCATAAAGCGCCACTGAATGCCACCACCAAGCCTTCCTTCCCACCACCATCAGACTCAATAGCCCTGTCACACACCCACACAATAACCTGTGCAGTAACCTGATGCTACTTTATTGTGCTATTGTATGTCTTACTGGGTTCATATCATTATCATCATGTGCATTATTATCTTTGAATAATTTGCAATCAACCACATGCAATATCATGCAGTTTTCCATTTTGGATGCTAAAACTATCATAATGTGCAAAATCTTATTCTTTTGTGCGATCTTAGTCTTACAATGTGCAGTATCATATGCAATTTTCTTATTGGGTTCTTAACCATTTAATTATGTGCAGTATCTTAGTATGTGCAGTAGTCTTACGGTGTGAAAAATTACTACTGATGTCAATATTACTGATCTACTACTGATCTCTTTTACCTGCAATAACAGACTCCTTACTTCACTCTTAGTTACTTATATATAGTATTTATACCCCAGCATTTGGGCTTATAGCATAGGGCATTTCATATTGAGTATAGTGTATTTCATATTTCATATGAAAGTTTTACTGCAGATGTTTTAGTGGATTTGCTTAAACTTGTTCTTGTCTCTGTGAATCTTTGCAGTCATAAAAACAATTTCCTTAATAACATTTCCACAATCAAAACTATGGAGTGTGCGTGCCTCTAACTTAATTAACGTTTGACTGGAAGTCAAGCCACAGCATAGTCTGTGTTTATACCTCCAGTAATTGCCGATAATGTCAGTGTACTTCCTACTAATAATGCTTACTTAGCATCAGAGGTCACTCCTGACGTTTCAGTGACCTACATTTGCAAATTGATTCTAATGAAGCATGTAATGGAATTAATTCCCAAGAACGTAAGCTTAGTCAAACAAGTGCGCATGTTTACCATCAGTGAAAAAGAATAATTAAGACCATGAGTGATGATGCCCATGTTCTCCTGAACCCTGGCCCTTGCCTCTAACAGCCAAATATCAGCAAAGGAAAATACTTTCAAGGCCCTCCTCTGGTCTAAATGGTTCATTGTTTGTGTAGTATGTGGTTTCATTCCAGATAGGGGCCATGCAGTACTTGTCGTATGAGGCATTTCCCTTGTAAAGCTTAATTGGCTGAAGATGCATGAACTGGTTGCAGCTCCCTGGGACCTGATGACGGATTTACTCACATTGCGAACATGTTTAGAAGGAATCTGATGTGAAGCATATGTCAAACCAAACTTTGATTCTAATAACTTTATGGAGAACGAATTGGAAAATGCTGCGTCTTTGAACATTTTTGAAAGGGCTGCTGGACCTTTCATTGCAAGCAAATGTGGTTAGAACTGAAGTGCCACACTTTTTAGGGGTTTTGACATTATGTCTCGTACATCTAGTGTTAACAAAATCACTTACTCTTCCCTGAAGGCATGTTTTTCAGCTTTAAAGGAGGTTTAAAGGAAGGCATTTTGGCGTATATCATCTGTAGCATTTAGCACCGCAAATAACGTCGCGCTCGCAGCAGTCAGGTGATGGTGCCTCACAGTTATGTGCGCCGGTCAGAATGTGTTTGAATTAGCTTTGGCTTTGAGCCTTTTTATACCTCCTCTCTCAGCAGGACGTGGAAGGTGAAACGTGGAGGCCCTCAGGCTTCTTCCTCCTCACATTGCTGCATTAAAGACGCTCATGTCAAACATGCAGTCAGTTCGTGGCGCGTTCAGAAATCAAAGATGTCTATTCTAAGGGCCTTTAGGTGAGTGACACAAATCAAAACCACACATGTAACAGCAACGCACACACCGTCTCATAGCTCTTGAAAGTCTGACTGATTTAACATGATGTCTAATGTTTTCAGGTGCTGCCAAACAAGTTAAAGCCAATATCCAGTCTGTCAAGTCTATATGGATTTCCTCTCACTCCAGATGTAGACAATCCACAAAGACACTTTTGCCGAAATAATGCTGAGTGAATGCCTCTGGAAAATATTGGTCCAACTAGTATTCGGTTCATTTTCTTAGTATAATGAAATACGGATCCTCGAATCTTCTGCATTAAACACACTTCTGCACGAAGTCTTGGTTTCTGTTTTTTTGCTAATTTAATTTAGTGGAACAAATAAAACTTAAATGGGACTTGTGCAAATGTTTTGGCACATTTAGGGTGTTCAATTTTACCCCCTACCCCTCAATATATAATATGTAATCCATGTAAATAATATCTGATATTTGATTGCCTATTAAAGCTCGTTTCTTGCCGAGGATGTGTAACTATACTATCAGACCAGGAGTATGCAAACATTTGCACTAGACCGTAGATAACTGGGAATTAGGGGGGTTAGTATCAATACTCGCCTGGAAAAAAGCCTGAACTATCACGCAACGGCTTAACTAAACTTTGAGCAACATGACATAAAAAGAGATACAGCGATGAGGACACCAATAACACAGGTCAGCAACAAGGCTGTGTCTCAATGGCTCCCCCGCCTACATAGTGCACTATGTAAGAATTAAAATACAGGTCCTGCAGACAAACAGTGTATATTCTTCCATGTGTGCAGAATTCCATAATGGATAAATTGTGCACCATGTGGGTGTAGAAACTCAATTGTATATACTTTACACAGTGCATTACAGAGTTAAGGAGGGAGCCATTTCAGATTCAAAGTGCATCCAGATAAATCATTCACAGTCGAGTGGTTTAAGAGGGAATAAAAGATGGGAGATTGTGATATCAGTACAGGGGGTCATCGAGTTACGTCACAGATCCTTTCCTACGACGTACACTGAATCACACCCTAGCCACTTCCCTATCCTAACACAGCTGTAAAATCATAATCTGGAACCTAAAAACACTAAGCGAGAGAAAGAGGAAAAGATTAAATTAGATAAACCTTTATTAGGCCAACAAGTGGGAAATTTGCATTGTTACGGCAGAAGGAGGAACGTTAAGAGCAGCAAAACAATAGATTAAAAGCTATACAATAAAACAAGATACAATAAAAAGTACACATTATGCTTTTAAAAGTCCAAAATGGTGTAGGTAATCGTACTGGGGGAAGGCAACTCCCTCACACGTAGAATACGCCGTGTTATTGCGTATTCTACGTATTTTTCCGCTGCACGCAACCAAACGAAATAGGCAACGTATTCCGTGAGTACTATGCTAATGGTGTAAGATGAAACAAGGGGTGTTAGCATCGTAAACTTGAAACATCGCATGTCGAGACTGTTGTAACGGGAGGACCCCCTGTATTCGCAAAAAGGTGGCATTGTACCAGCGTACGACAAGTAAGTTAAGTTTACAACCACCGATGAGCATTTAGACTACATGCCTGAATCATCATTCACTTACCTTGACCTGTGTTAAGCAGTTAGATGATCACTCTGTATGACATACAGAAAAAACACAGAGAAAATACAAATCCCTCCTATAGTTTCTAGCTGCGCAATGCACTTTTGTACTATCTTCAGCATGTCACACAGTATCATACACATAAGCAATTCAATGTGATATTAACAAACGACTTAACATGGTTTTGAGGGAAGGGTATGATGACATAGGCATAAAGTTTACTAATCCAGCAGGCTGTAAGATTGCATTACTGGTGTATTTGTATGTATATACATGTATATGAATATGCATTGTGTGTGCATATATATATGTATATTGGTATGTGTACATATTTATTAGTTTATTCTGTTTGATTGCAATGTAAAGCACTTTGGTCAACATTGTTGTTTTTAAATGTGCTATATAAATAAATTTGATTTGATTTGATTTGATTTACTGAGTTTACAAACTTCAAATGTGTCTCGGGTGGTCGGTGACATTGCGGGTTTGTATACAATTGATTCTTCCCTAAACTGCATAGTTTGTTTTGTTTTTTTTTTTTTACCTAAAATTGGTTCTGTTGTTCATGTTTTTCAAAGGGGGTGAGCAAGAAATCGTTGTATTCATATCTTGTGGTAGATCATTCCATGCAGGGCCGTTATAATTATTATTTTTTTTCTTCTTGTCGGCTTAGCCCTCCATGGTAAAGTCATAATTCAGTTTCACAGAGCTGTATTAAAAAAGTGCCTTTGACAGATATGGAGAGGCATTTAATTCCTAGCCTCTTTTCATGACCATTCCAATGTCCTGGTTTTGGACGCAGAAGTATCACTTTTGCCTGGAGCTGCTAAAACTTGGGGGGGGGGGGATTACTTGGATGGCGAGTGTTGTAATAAAAAGCCTGCTCTTTCCACAGATCACAACCGAAGGAATGTCAAGTGTTGTTAAAGATTCGGGAAAGGTCTTAGTGCTTCATTGTTGGCAGCAGGCAAACTGCAGTAGATATCGCTGTTCTCTGTTCAAAACGTGTAATCCTGTCAGCCAGTGGTGCTTCACAGTCGGTTCGAGTCTATTTTTCATTAACAGTGAAAAAATAAGCACTTTGGCAGGCGTGAGACTAGAAACAGGCCAACCTTAAATCTAGTGAGATCATTTACACAGCAAATGGGCACTGACTCACATTCTCACACACATACACACGTACGTGGGGCCAAGCACCACTTTAGGTTTTTGACATACCAGCTTAAAGCGAGAGAAATATTCAGCTCCCAAGTCTGCTCACATTTTCCATTAAGAAAAGTGAAACCATGAAATACAGATGGCACCAATCTGAGGGTTGATACCAGCACAAATTGCAGTGGCTGATACTGAAGCAAGTGAGGGAAGAGGGAAGAACAACTCTAGCCTTGTTTGTAGCACATCATGATGTGAAGTGACAACAGTGGCCACATATGACTTGACATTAGCATAATAAAATACACTCACTCTCATTTATTTCATTTCTAGCCAACACAGCTATTAAGTACTCAAGTTAATCGTTTCTCAACACCAGAGGCAGCAAATATATATACACTCAAAAATGACAGCCTCCAGCAGTAAGTATACTAAAAGTTCTAGCAGTATTTCATTTATTCACTTTTTATAGAATGTCAGTTTAACTTCCAGTCCAATTTAATATCTAACCTGTTACAGCTGCGTCATCCCAACAAAAGCTGCTCACAAAGCTCTGAATGACATTTCCCCCTTTAAAACCATAAACAGATTTACACGAAGAGCTACACACACACACCTCAGCTGCCTTATGCATCGCTCACATGTGCATCTAAAAGAGAGATTTCTGAAAGCATCCACTTGCATAAGAAGGGAAAAGTACAAAAAGGTGAAAATGTTAACAGATAAAAAGAGAGAGAATGGCACTGCTAAAAACCACACAAGATCAACACTAAACCACGTCTACCAGATAAACAGCACTGAAAGCTTTCATCTTTGAGAGAGAAGAGAAATGAAAGCCTTCCGCTCACTTCAGATCTGAAGAAATCCAGTGAAGTTTCTATCTATCTTTCCACTGAGAGAAACGGACTCTGGGCCTGAAAGGGTACGTATTTGTTCAAGAAGTTGTTACTAAGAAAAGGAAACAGACAAAAAAGAAGAAACTGCGCTATAGGACTCTGAAACTGAACATGTGGTGAGTGTAAATTTGTAGTGTTTGTGAGAAGCAGAAAACTTCTAAGACTGAACCTTGGAATTGTTTCAAGAAGTGTGAAAATATGTCCCGGCGGATTTCTGCTGAGAACTGAAGGCAAACCAGTGTGATATATTTTGTCATCGAGGCTTCTGTGGCATTTTCAGTTCAGTGTGTTTTCTTGTCAATGAAAAATAAACAGCACTTCTTCATGTTTTCCTTTAAAACTACAATAGCTAGTTTTGTGATTTGTGATTTTTGTGTTCAGCTTTTTTAGCATAAAAGGTACAGTTTTGTATGTCATGTTGCTGTCTTTGTCTACGATTGAACGGTTTGAGCGTGGTTTTGTTCCATTTTGACCTCAAAGTGGCTCTGCATTCACTGCAAAGGCTCCCTATTACATTGATACCCCATAAACTGGTGAAAGATGAGAACAGAACGCAACCTTGAGGCTAAAGTGTCCTTTTTGTGACCGTACATGCCCTTTGTTGGTCTAGTCGGTGGAAAAAAATCAGTCTTCAGGGCTAATCTAGTGTGCCAGGGGAGTTACATGGCTTGCGAGACCTATTTCAAGAGGCTGCAAAATCATCCATCATGCCTTGTCAAAATAATCAGACAGCCACTTTAGCCTCAACCGCTTCAGCATGCTTCAGCATGGGCAGACGTGATGAAAGCGAGTGAGCATTATGCGGTACACTTAACCTGCAGTGAAATGGAGAAGGCAGGGTTAGCGCTTGCGATAGCACTTAAGGTGCATGTTCAAGGGCAAAGCTTGACAGAGAGCATCAAACCTTGCATGCTTTTATTTTTATTGCTTTTCATTTTGGTCAGTAAGTCTCAAACTGGAACTGGCCGTGGCACTTCTAGCCAATTACTGCACATAAAACTGCACAGCCCATTTCTAAACCTTCATACTTTGGTGTGGACGGTCTGATGCGTGCATATGTTCCATGCATGTGCACAAAAGAGCACGTCTGTGTCAGGTGTTTCGCACAATCACGCTTTTTAGAGCAAGAATATTTTTAGACCAATATGCTAACTGTAATTTTGGTAACATTTGGTAAATAAGGTAGATTTTATTCGCTAAGAAATTGTGGACACAGATTTTTGACTCTAGGGTTTGACTCTAGAAGTGGAACGCTACTTTCAGAGTTTGTGTGTTATGTTGCTGCTAAAATTGTAGTAAATCTGCAAAAAATGTGTTTTGTTATCTAATAACGGCCCCTTTGACATTAATGCATTTTAGTCGATCTGCAGTTCATCTCAGTGTCTTAAAATGACTATAAAACTATGTCTCAGGCATCAGGCAGTGCACTTGGAACCATTTCATGTAGTAACTTTGTGTGAGGGAGCAGAGGCATTAAACTCCTCAGACGTCCGGTTCCATTCACCGCCACTGTGAACACTTCTTAACACTCTAAATGTCTTTGTTTACACTTGAACCATTAAACAAGGCAGGACTTTTGGAAAATTGTTGGAAATTCCCTTGATGTTCTTATCTAGGACTATGGAAAGCAGGTCAGGGACAACATGCAGAACAATGTCTAAATGTAATATTATTTACAGACCGTTTACAAAATCACCAATGACTGCATTGTTGAAGTGTTACATTGGTTTTTATATAAGGATGTTATGTTAATGTGTTTGTTGTGGATGGTGTTGCAACAGTTCCTTGCCACCAGCTATCGGTAGCGGAAAACTATACCAGGTATCTGAAAACGAGTCAAACTGGAATCAGGCAGAAAAAGTGACTTTAGTTTGGTGTCTGAAGTAAATGAGGCAACAAGGAATAGATGTCATTAGTTTAACCGCACCAATTATCACTGAGCAATCCGCATGCAGCACTTGCCCCGAAGCTTGCTGAGCTGTGAAGTTTATCCTAAGTGTACTTTACATACTATACGACACATTGAATAAGACCAAAAATAGAAGGAGCAGCAGTTTGAACTTTGGTCCAAGTTTTGTTCATAGAAAAGACAGTATTTACAGCCTATTAAGCAAGTAAGTCTATTTGAGACTATTTAACTAAATATACTTTGAGATGAAGCTACAGCTGACTAATTACTGGTAT
Organism: Brachypetersius gabonensis; assembly: GCA_037577145.1. Lineage (NCBI taxonomy): Eukaryota > Metazoa > Chordata > Actinopteri > Characiformes > Alestidae > Brachypetersius > Brachypetersius gabonensis. The sequence continues at coordinate 5,121,172 of JBBJLR010000087.1, read as the reverse complement.
AGGCTTGCTTTACTTGTTGGCCTCATAACTCCAGTGCGACAGTAAAGAGGCACATTTCAGACACCAGCCATGTCTCCAACCATCGGCCACATTTGTGGAAAGGGGGAAACGTCTGATTTTTCTCCAAACTATTATTTCAAGCTTATAGACTGCAAGAGCTGGTCACTTGGTTGTAACTCCACTCGCACGAAAACAGCCTTGGCTGTATGGAGAGTTCAGACTGATTAATTGATGGTCGTCCAAAACTCTAAACCTCCAGTCTCCAGCTCGGCCCGCGCAGCAACACAAACCCTTAACGACAGAACACATCTTGAAATGATAAAAATAAACATGGCACAATGATGAATGTGTCGTGTTTGCCTGCCTGCGTGTGTATTTATGTTTTGATAGTATCATGCTGTACTTGCTTAATGTTTAAAGATGTAAAGAGGAGGTAAAGCCGAGTGTGTGTGTGTGTGTGTGTGTGTGTGTGTGTGTGTGTGTGTGTGTGTGTGTGTGTGTGTGTGTGTTGAAATATGCTAAGCTCAACTGAATGTCTGTTTTGGCTCATGGAGGGCCAAGTTGTTCAGCTGATGTGTGCAAAGCCTTTTCCGGCCCTGGTTGCACTCCTGCGGATACCAGGCTTTATTTACTCACAAAGCTGCTCTACGGAATGCTCGGGGTCACCTTGTGTCACTTGACAACAGGGTGGATGTCACTTCTGGGCGAAAGATCATATCTCTCAACCCTAGCTGTCAAACAAGTGAAGGTGTCATGGCCATATAACAACAGAAAAAATTATATGACTTAGAACGAAACGCCCTAGAAACACATCTAAGTACATTATCCTCACTGAGGTTGTTTTTTCTCTTTTTCTCTTGTCAGTCAGTTGAGTTCCTGCACATGTACTGGTTTTACTGACTAACCCTTAAATTGTGAGCAGTATGGATCTATGCCAGTAGTGCAACAAATTTTCATCATACGTTAAAACAACCCCTTCCCCCATTTTGCTAGAGGTGTTAGACATCATGCTGAGCTCTGTTTGGTGTTCCTATGTCACATAGAACCAAAGTAATTGTAACTTAAAAACATGTAATAATAATAACCGCTACTGGCATTTTCAAAATCTCACATAACCATCCATTAAGAAAAAAAATGAATAAATCTCTTAGAAACAAACAGATTAAAAACACAAGATCTTTGAACCCAGGAAGACTTTTAGGATAATCTCCGCCCACAAGTGGGTGGGGAAAACCCGCAGAGGGAGGGGGTCCGGAGAGCGCCTGAGCGAAAGAGCAGCAAATGGCGAGCATGTAGGAGAACAAACACCGGTTCTAGACTGTTTTACACTGAAAAGTTATAACATTTAACAACATTTCTATCAGTGTAGAATCAAACTGTCTACTAGGACGAGTAAATAAAAAAGGAATTAGGAAAAGCATTTACTTTTTTCTTTTTCTTATGTTTGGGTATTTAAAAAGCAGATACTTTCTTTCACTCAAGTTCATCTTTGGCTCTATACTTTTATTTGAGTAAGTGTCTGTGCCTCTACTCAAGTGTGACTTCTCTGGCAAAATTATTTCAGGATTTTTTTGACGGTTGTAGAAGAGGTTAGCTGTATCTCAGACCCAAGCCTATCTGACCCAGGCCTATTCTGGTCTCTGTTTATTCCTACTGGGAATTTAGAAAACCTGTAGAGCACTTCTAGAGAACAACAGAACTCTGATACCATTTCTTAACTGTGAATGTGTGTGTGTAGGGTGGGGGGGGGGGATTAAATACATCTGCCGTTTTCTGCACGTCTGTTTAAAATAGATAGATAGATAGACAGACAGACAGACAGACAGACAGACAGACAGACAGACAGACAGATAGATAGATGCCTTTAAGACTTTTTTTTTTTCCGATAGAAGCAACTCTGGAGAGAGTGGTCTTTCTCCATATGGTCATGCAGCGGTCAAACACACATGGACTATAGTGCCCAAGGCTTTTGTCTGAGCTTATCACCCCAGAGACACACAGGTGAAAGGTCATGGTCATTTGGGAGTTTCCTTCAGGCATGGTTTTGGGACGTTAAAAGTCTTTTTTCCAGGCTTTTTTTTTGGGGGGACGTCCATGTTACTAGGCTGGGAAAATGCCTTATTTTATACCCTTTAGCAGAGAGATAAGTAGATTCATCATTAAAGTCATTAGTGGTAGAGTTCAAGCCAATGTCTGTGTGTCCTGAACTCAAGCAAATGTTATGCTTGACAAAGCCATTTAACTTTGGTCCAGTCAAGTCAAGCTAATTTACATGGCACATTAACATACACGGAGTTCTATCAGTGTGCTTTACAGGAATCGAAGAAAAATAAAGCAGAATAAATTAAATAGAAGAAACAAAAGAATACACAGACATCAATAAAAGAAGACTAAAAGTGCAATGGAATTAAAGATAATTAAAAGAAGGTGGAGGAGTGTAGTTTTTAGCAGCTTTTTTAAAGCTACAGTTGGTGCAGTTTTGATATTCGCTTCAGATCTTTTCACCACTTGCTGAGCAGCTCCTGCAGATCTAAGAGACCTACCAGGATTGTATACCTCAAACATATTAGACCGGTATTAAAGGTCAAAACCATTAAATGATTTGTACACAATGAGTAATGCTTTGAAATTACTTTGGCATTTTGTCACATGTGCTTTTAAATTAGACAAACTGTATGTTTGGTGGGTTTGGCCTAGTGGGTAGGATACTTGCCTCAGGACCAATCCTACCTTCAGCATACCACCACTGGGTTCCTGAGCAAGATCCTTAACCCCAAGTTGCTCCAGGAAGACTGTCCCCTGTAGTTAGGGAATGGAAGTCACTTTGGATAAAAGCTTCTGCTAAATGATAACTGCAAATGATAAAACGCTGCCCTGCATTCTGTGGAAAAAGTTTTGCTGATGCCTACAGTATATTACTAGTAAATAGCTAATAGTACTGCAACTGAGACCTGTAAGAGAAAACACAGAGAGTTTAGATATATTCTTTTTTTTCAACTGGGCCATCATTAAAAAAAAGAAGTTCAAATTACGAGGACAAGAGCCTACCTATGGAGAGTAATTACAGTCATTTTCTGTTACATTCTCAAGCCATGCTAACGTCTCATGCTGACTCAAACACTATTCACTCAGTGTGGTTATAGGTGGTGGTGGGGGGGGTGTGTGGGTTTGGGGGGCTTTTATGAATCACAGTACAATCTGTATGACCTTCTTGCCTTCACTTACATTATTAAGTCTAAAATGTGATTAAATCCCTACTGTGAGGGACTGACACTAATAGCCAAAGTGTATTTTAGTTTCTGTGATGTTTCTTTCCTTTTCACTGAGTTGGTGTGTTTAGTCTTAAGTCACATATATCTTAAGTAAAATCTATTACCAAATGATAACATAGTCTTTCTCTTGTTGTACTAGCACGTTAGCCTCTTTTAAAGTGAGCTTAGCATTTGTGAGCTAATATTTAGCTTGTATTAGCTTTTTAATTGTGTGGACATCAACAACAGGCCTGAGAATTAGCATTCATGCTAAGGAGGCAATGATGAAATTGCTTGTGGAAAAATTAGCATATATTAACTAAGGGATATGTATGAATACAAACCAATGCTAGAGAAATTAAAATGTCTTATTCACTTCAGCATCTCTGATCAGACTAGCACATTCATTTACAGTAACCTCAAGGCAAGGGCACAAACAATCATTCGCTCAAACACTCCCCAGTTCACCTGACACACGTTTTTGGACTGTGGGAGAAACGAGAGACCCCGGAGGAAACATTTACATTTATATTTACATTTACGGTATTTGGCTGACGCTCTTATCCAGAGCGATGTACATCAGTGCTTAAGAAGTCCACGACTGTTTCTTACCTGGAAA
>JBBJLR010000087.1:5095194-5109064 GCA_037577145.1 Brachypetersius gabonensis | reverse complement strand
AATGCCTGTAGTAAAATTTTGTTGTTGAATACTAGGTGCATCTCTTTGAATGCTATGGATTGTTAAAGATATCAACAGAAAACTGACGACAACTTTAAATGCGATTTTCTCAGTTTTTCAGTTGGAAAATGGCGCTGTGCTTCCATAATTCAAACGATTGTAACTTCACAACCGTTTAAGATACAGCTTTGATAGCAAGATATCATTTTCTCATCACTATAACTCATTTTGCCAGATCAGGTAACAAATAAACTTCCCTCCTCGGAGTACAGCCCATTTCACCATCCCAAGATGCTTTCTTTGTGAAACAAGGAGTGAAACAAACAACAGTGTTTATTACTTATTACTTATTACTACTTATTATTATTTAGTAACATTATTTTCATTATGGGAGGAGAGGGTTCATTGTGTGAATTTTTAGTCTTGTCAAAAAAAAAAATCCTTATTTTCCTTACAGGAATCAGCCTCCAAATACTACCGAAGTCTCAAAATACTAGAGTCAAATTAGATAAATACATTAATGACAATAACAAATAAGTTATAGTGTCAGAACTGTGTTAATGTTTTAAAACAATTAAATGCAGTGAACTGACCGTCTTAGTTGGGACCACTGCTTAATTTAAAAGGGACAGTTTTACTTGCATTCTAGAGAACACTCCCGGGTTTTTTCTTACCAGCTGTATCAGAATGCACCTGATATGTCCTGTTCGTCATTTTAAAACCAGGAAACTCTTATTTACTGCCTTGACAAAAGACGCAGTCATGCCGTATTCCTGACTGACAATCAAACCAGATCTGAAAAAGTGTTTTGAGTGGAATTCCTTATTAATCGTGTTTGCCTTGACTCTCCGCTACTGACCATTTCTAGGGTCGAAGAGCCAGCCCACCTCACCCACCGTAGCGCCCAGTCCTGCGGCGGCTAGTCGGCTAGCTCGCCCGGCCAGCGATAGTCAGGTGGAGACCGAGAAAGGTACCACAGCTATAATGCTGCAGCCCTTCTGCTGAGAGGCCTCTTCTGCACTAACTAAACTCTGGCCATTCTGCTTCCTACTTCAAGGCCTTGCATTTCACTCGTTTACAATGACATCTGTTTTAAAAACCATTATCTTCAGTCTGGTTTACCCAGAGGTTCTGTAATTAAAAATCACTCTCCAGACATTTGGCTGCCTATGTGCAGCACTATTATATGGACAAAAATATTGGCATACCTGGATATTACACCAACAAAGACTTCAAATCCATAGACTTTAATATGGAGTTGGTCCCCCTTTGCAGCTATAACAGCTTTCACATATCTTGGAAGTCTTTCCACAAGCTTTTTGGAGTTTCTGTGGGAACATGTGCCTGTTCATTCTGTAGAGCATTTATGAGATCAGCCACTGATGTTAGATGAGAAAGTCTGGCTCACAATCTCCATTCCAGTTCATCCCAAAGGTGCTGGATGGGGTTGAGGTCAGGGCTCTGTAGCCAGTCAAGTTCTTCCACACCCCATTGCTTCACTTGATGAATGGGTTAAATGCAGAGAAAGAATTTCACATTGTTCACAGTGTGTGCTGTGGTGTGTTCATAGGTGACTATAAGGGGTCACTTTCGCTTACTTTATATTGAACCATAAGCTCTGAATCATCTGTCGAACCGAATTGTGAATTGACTGTATCGTTACACCGCTAGCAGCTAGTCGGCGGACGTTTTGGGGGAAAAGGTAGGAAACAACTGCTTCTGTAGATGATGATGATAAACCATCTTAATGTAATGTTTTAAGTACATGTTGTAAAAATGTAATGTTGTAAAGTGTTAAGTACATTTTAGTGGCATTTCTATTGCAGTGACACTTTTAAATTGCAACCAGACATAATTTAGCTCTTTTTAAAACTTTTAGTATGTAATCACAAAACCGTATCTAGTGGATGGACTTTCACCTAGAACTTTGCGCTGAAGTTGAGCCATATGTGGCAAAAGCAAAGGAATATTTTCAGAATGGTTCAGTAATCAGAACTCTTTCAGTATCTCTTCAGTGGTGTTGGAACTGGCAAGTTCAAGTGGTTTTTAACCTTGTGAGCCATTCTTGGTGGATTCCTTGAAGGTTTTCATAGATGTTACATTGCGCTACTGATTTGAAGCTTCATTACTTTATGGTGCCCCCACTCTTCACGACTCAGATCAGATGGATTTCAGTTTCATGCCTTGGACTCGAGAGCCAATCTCTTTTTGGTGTTTTCTCTTTCCTTCCTCAGCTCCTAGCTGCTCTCACCTTCGGGCCAGCATGCGTCCCTAACTTGTTTCCTGCAGCTGATTTAAAAAATGTGATCCTCAGCATTTCGCAAAACCTTCCTTTTCTTCTCCTCAGGACAGCATGAGTACTGTTTTGGTTGGCCGCCAGTGTGTCTCTCTTTCTTATATTTCTGAAGTACTGTTGCTTTGAACTTTAAGTCCCTCTCGTTAATCTTGCCTTTCCAGGTTTCTTCACTGGCCAAAATGCTCATATGTATCAGAAAGCTTTGCTCTGTAGCAGTTTGTAAATGCTGTAGGTCTGTATTAGCTTGTAATGGACTGACTCTGTTGTGGCACATAGTGCATATGCTCCAGTCGACCCCCTTAAAGTCGCAGTTCAGAGATCACGGCCTCCGATGTTCGCTGATTATTTTCTTAGAACCGAACTAATAATTGTTAGCAGAAACTCCCGCAAATATCCTTTGAATTTATTCATACCTTTATATAAATTTTCATGCATTTTTGTGCAAAATAATCAAAATATTATGTACTAATTTTGTAACAAATATTAAAGTAAATTCAATTTTTCATTTAAAATATAACAGTATAAATTCTTTTCTACTGTCGAGAGAACACAAAGAAAGTGTGTCTTGGGATGGTGGAAAAAAACCCTGTACTCGTAGGCGGGAGGTTTGAAAGTAGCCAATCCAAGAGCATTATTCATGTCTGCTTGCTGCTGGTTGGCTGCTGTCCTGTGATGCATGTCTGGCAGAAGCAGTACAGAATTCCTGCATCACATTTACATTTTTTTATGGGTAATGTATTCAGTTGAGTTTAGAATGTATTGAAAGTGTTTTGGGAGCATACTTGGGGGCATATTTGGGGTTTACACTATATAAATGGGCATTAAAAGACCTCATATAAATCATGGGTTCCATGCTCTTGGAACATAAACCCTGTGAATTTCGGAGGTCGACTCTACACCGTTATCATTTACAATGAATTTAGTTTACTTGTTTTAGCTTGAGAGCTCTGTAGACCTTTTTTTTCATTTAGAAAGTCAATAGAGCTGAATAGTGCAGGGCAGAGTTCTTTCCAGGTACAGCAGGAGCAAATTGTGGCCTGTTATGACACATGAAATATCCTGGAAAATCTTACCTAGATTGTCTAAATCAAGGGTGTGCCCAGGCCTGCACTTTGGAGATGTGCCACCCTGCATATTTGTGCAACATTCAGCCGAGTTAACCAAGGCCTTCAGAGCCATCCAGATACGCCAGGTATGTTAGGTTAGGGTGCTAGATTCCCAGGAACATGCTGGGGCATTACATGTCTAAATGATTTTCCATTGCTTCACTAACCCCTTTCTTGCGAGGGGCGTGGTTGCGGAATGTTGGCATTATATTGTCAGTATGTTGTTTAATGTAAATAATAACCTTGGCGTTAACTAATTTCTTCTATATTTTAGTTTTTTCAGAATATTTGAAATATTCAGCTGTCCTTTACATTTTGTGGTCATCAGTTTATTTTAAAAACGTAGTCTTCCTACTGTTAAGTTGTTGTTTTTTTAAAAAAAACAGGTATTTTATAATAATAGCCCATTTTTCCATGCAAAACTGCACATCCTCTACATAGAATGCATAGAATAACAATCTCTTTATTTTAAATGTAGGTGTAAAAAGTGAATCTGTTCTTCATTCTGTTATTTTTGAGTTTTTAAAACTTTTTTCTCCTATTAATGACCTATTTTGAGCAGACGGGAGGGAGCAGACGAACACGTCGGTGGTCCTGGCCGATGACTTGAAGAGCCCTGCCTTGGAGAAACTGGAGCTAGTCAGAAAGTGGAGCATCAACACTTACAAAGTACGTAAGAAGTGCCATAGCTGTTACCATGCTAAGCGTAAACAAATGCAGAGTTTTTCGATAGTGGATTGGAGAGGTATATGAATAAAATTTTCATGATTTTGGAAACTGCAGAAAGGTTTTTGTCTTAAATAACTGTTTCCGTGAATTATTTTCTATGTCTGCATGATACCATTGATTCCCACATTGTCATGTGTTTCCCTGTGTATCTGTTACCCTCTTTCCCTGTAATCTTGTTTTTATAGAGCAGGGCTATTCAACTTTAATAGTCGATGGGCCGGATAGGAAAGTCACTGGGGGTGCGGGGGCCACAGAGTATCGTGCTGTCCACGCTTAATACGGGGGGATGGGCGGGGACGGTGTGTGTGTGTGTGTAACTTTATTAAATCACACAAAACACAAACTGATTTACTGGCAGTCTGGCGGGCCATAAAAACTTTCAAAAGGGCCGGATCCGGGCCGCCAGTTGAATAGGCCTGTTATATAGGAAGTAGAGCGAATTTTTCTGTGGTTATCTGATGTACTCTAGATCAGTGGGCAATAGAAATTATTTTCTGAATGATGAACAAGAGAAAGGTGAGGGCTGAAAGACACAAAACCTGTTTTACTCTTGTGATTTTTTGCCAAAGTTCACTGCTTCTTCATTTTACTTATTTCTTTTTCTTCCCCAAAATTTCTCTTAAAGTCTATTGTCGGGGAGATATTCTGCCTTCCAGGCATTGGTGGACTTTCTGAAATTATTTTATTAATCAAGCTATGCAATATCAGTAATGGGTTTTATTATAAATATCTTTGGCATACAAAATAGGTACTTGATTCAGTCACTGATTCAGGGTTACAATGATGTAGGTAGTTATTTGCCCAGTAATAATCTGCAGTTTGTGGTCATACTGTTTTAAATGTTTGAATATTTCTATTGCATGATCACTTTTTCTGCAGTAAAGAAACTCCCATCATTTGTAATATCTTTGCGTCAGTAGTGTTTATAAAAGTATTCATTCAAGTATTCAGTACTAAATTTGTCCACCGTTTCCTCTTTAACTCCTATGTTCTTCTAATGTTAAACTCAATATCAGCTGTGTTTACCCAACAAAGGCTGCTCCCAGAGTTCTGACATATTCATCTTTAAAACGAAGCTAACATTTACAGAAGCAGCTACACACACACACCTCAGCTGCCTTTTATGTTAATTTTTTTCTCATTAATCTAAAATGGTTAAGGAGGGAAGAGATCTCTCTCTGAAGAGATTAGATAAATTGCCTTGCATAAAGAGGAAAGTCAAAATGTAATGAGAGGAAGAACTAAATGTGGAGAGAAATAATCTCTCCACATAAATAATCAAGAGAGAAAATGGTACTCCTAACATGTGTTCTGTCAAACCTGATCTGGTAGACCACCAAAACCCAAAACTGTCCCCCATTAGATAAAAAGCACTTCTTTTTGCTTTGCCCTGTCTAGGGCTGAATGTTGGGGGTGTTTAAAAGGAAACACAAAATATTTGTAGATTTGTGGTGAAAAAAATGATAAAATCTCTAGAAAAGAATGAAAGCTATACAAAGGCGATGGATAGACTGTATTAAATATTGAAAATATTTAGTTGTTGTGTCGTTTAGTTGTTCGTGTTTGTTTGAACAACAGACTTTGGTTTAATTTCGCTGTACTACGTTTCTACACTACAGTGCACTAAGCAGATCCTTTCGGAGAAGCTGGGCCGTGGCTCACGTACTGTGGACCTGGAGCTGGAGGCCCAGATTGATGTCCTCCGTGACAACAAGCGCAAGTATGAGCATGTGGTCAAACTGGCACAGACGTTGGCCAATCAGCTGGCACAGATGATGCAGACGCAGCGGCAGCTGGGCGACGCCTTTGCCGACCTCAGCCTCAAATCACCTGAGCTTCATGTGAGTCTGATATCAAAGAAAAGTAGTGTTAAGCCCTTTATACCCTGAGGGTCCATATGCAGATCTCCTGTCTTCAGTTACTAACCATCTTCACTATATAACTTTTGCACTATAAATCATGATTGTTACTTGGTGATTAAGACTAACTAGAGTGCACTTCCATGAGACAATGGGAAGTGTGGTTGCATGGTTAAAATATTGGTTGAATGGCAAAATAAGTTAATGTTAAAAAAGTCTACTCTCAGCATGCATTTGAACCGACGCCTGTTTTCTCTTCATTGAGTGCCTGCCTTTTTACCACTGAACCACCAAGGTGGCATGAACTCGCTGGCTCTCACCAAGCCATTTATGGTCAAGAACGGCTGAACACGTAGCCGTATTCATGGGCTGATTATTTTTATTTAAACCACAAACAGTAACCCATCTTTTTATGGAACTGTCCTGAGATTTAGTGCTGCTTGCTTACTTTGTTTTTTTAATTTACTTTCCACTGGCCTTCTTATACAACAGACATGCTGCTATTCAGTAACATTGTCAGTGGATGGGGGAGGGACGTGGTAGGAGTTGCAGAGTCTGATAGGTGGGTGGCTGAGAGGGGGAGGAGTTACAAAGTGAGATGGAAGGATGAGAGGGGGAGGAGTTATAGAGTCTGATGGATGGGCGAGTGAGGGGGAGGAGTTTTAGACGGATAGGTGGATGAGTGATAGGGAGGAATTATAGAGTCTTAAGGGTGGTGGTTGTGTGATTGGGGAGGGGTTATAAAGTCTTGATGGGTGGATGTGTGAAAGACCCACTGAGTTATACTCAGATGCACATTTTAGCACATGAATTCCTTGGTAGTTCAGTGAAGTATGTTAAACACCCATGTCTGAATTTTATGCTGTATTGGGTTATTGAGCTTTTTTATGCAGCAACTTTTGAGCCACTTTTATTTCTTCATATTTTGCTTTCTAAGGGCTGGAATTTCTTGTGTCCTGAATCACTTTCAGTTTTTATTCTCATTTTCAGTCCAGTCTCTGAACTGGAGGAATGTTTTTTGTTTAAGTCACACAATGACCTACGTATGAATCATTCAAGCATAAGAAAACTCATCTAACTTCACTGAAACAGTGAAGAAACTGGTGCAGATGATGCCGGATGATCAGGCAGTGATGAGTATTCTGGTGGTTTTGAATGCTGAGTGGTTAGAACGCCTTTATCTAGGTATTGTATATCTTTAGGCACTTTATAGTCTATAATAAAATGTTATTTCCTTGTCTTTCATTTAATCTACTCATTATGCCAATGATGAGGCATAAAATAGTGCTTTTGCTGTAACAAAGGGATTCAAAGCAACATATAAAAAAATTAGAGGTGCCTCAGGGCTTTTAACAGTACTTCAGGTTTTGCATGACGCATAAAGAAGATAGTAAGTATTGCTCACTGCAGATGTCTTTCATTTTGTGTCCTCTCAGAATCTTGGTGATTTACAAAGTTTAGAAGAAGCCTGTAACTAAGAAGGTGGTTTGTTTTTCAACAAAACATTCTGTTGTCCTTTTCATTGTTGATCCAGGAGGCAACCGTTATGCCAATCACCTTTTTATTCATGCATGGTTTAGAGGTTCTGCATTATTGAAGTGTCCAGAACATGATCAAATATTGAACACCTTATGATTTGTTTACAGTGGAAAAACAATTTGGTCTGTCGAAGGGCATCTTTTGTGTTGGATTTGTGAAGATCAAGCAGTCTTTAGTGTTTACTAATCCTCATATGGCATTTTTTCACTGATGCTAGACATTCAGATTCCTGATAATATTCATGAATGGCCATAGATTTGATTTATTTTAGAGGAAACAAAAATATATGCACATTATATGGCGAAACGGTATTGGGACACCTGGACATTACACCAACAGGGACTTTAATTGCACTGCTTTCAAATATATAGACTTTAATATGGAGTCAGTCCCCCTTTGTCTCTATAACAGCTTCCACTCTTCTTGGAAGGCTTTCCCCAAGAATTTGGAGTTTCTGTGGGAATTTGTGCCTGTTCATTCTGTAGAGCATTTATGAAGTCAGGTACTGATGTTGGATGAGAAGGTCTGGCTCACAGGCTCTATTCCAGTTTATCCCAAAGGTGCTAATTGGGGTTGAGGTCAGTTAAGTGCATCCAGACATGTCTTTATGGAGCTTGCTTTGTGCACTGGGACACGGTCATGCTGGAATAGAAAAGGTTCTTCTCCAAACTTCCACAAAGTTGGAAGCCTGGCATTGTCTGAAGTGTCTTGGTCAGCTGAAGCATTAAGATAGACCTTCACTGGAAGTAAGGGGTCTAGCCTAAACCTTGATCATCATCAAAACAATTGTATTGTTCCATCCTTTAGTACAGATACAGAGTTGACCCTATGGAAATATGTTCAATTTACCAGTTAAGAAATTATTAAGACATGAATAGTGACTGCTCTGATATGTGTTTTTTATTAGGAGGAGTTTGGCTACAATGCTGAGACCCAAAAACTCCTGTCCAAAAATGGAGAGACCCTTTTAGGCGCCATCCAGTTCTTCATCGCCAGTGTGAACACTCTGGTGGACAAAACCATAGAGGACACCATGATTAACATCAAACAGTATGAGGCAGCCAGGTACGACTTTTCTGTGAAAGCTTTCTGTGAATTTTTTTGGAAATGTTGGTTTGTTACATCAAAATAATCATGGTTTGCTTCATAGTTAGTTTCTGTCTGTCTACAGTACTTTCACTTAAATTTAATCTAACTATAAACCTGTCTTTGTGCAAAACCACACTGGACTTCAGAAGCCTATAAAGGAAATTGCAGTATTTCTTACAAACTATTCTCTGTAGGATCGAATATGATGCCTATCGTACAGATCTAGAGGAGCTGAACCTGGGCCCACGGGATGCCACCACACTGCCCAAGATAGAGCAGTCCCAGATGCAGTTCCAGATCCATCGAGAGAAATATGAAAAGATGCGAACTGACGTCTCTGTCAAACTTAAGTTTCTGGAAGAGAATAAGGTAATCCTTTGGATTGGGTTACAGGTTGTATTTTATATAGATCCCTGTCTAAGGGTTTTCTTCTTTTTTTTTGGACCAAAACATCCAATTGTTGATTAAAAGTCGACATTTTTTTTAGTAAGTCTGTAGCACATTTTTATATCAGTTTGTACTATAAGCAAAATGCAATTTGCACATTCTTTAAATCTTCAGTTTAATGTGCACAGGGTTGACACTTTTTTGCTTTGATGAATATCTAGGTTTAGCTCAAATTCACTTTAGTATACGTATGTAAAGAAATATTAGGCAGCAGGTCAGTTCTTGTTGATGTGTTGGAAGCAGAACAAATGGTCAAGTATCTCAAACTTTTTATGTGTGTAAGAATGTGATTTCTAGACTAAGGGGCCAGTTTCCAAAAGGTCAGGTCTTGTAGGGTCTTCTTGTTATGTAGTGATTAGACAGAAAGAGCTTTTGCAGTGTTCAAATTCAAAACAAATATAACTACCACACTTGCCATTGTTTCATCTGTCAGAAATACAGGAGAAAGATCAGGAATCATGAATATATACCGAGGGCGAGTGGTTTTTACGCAGTTGGCATTTCACGTTGCAAATTACACTAAAGGTAGTTTAAATTCGGTGCTGTTTCCAGCTGCTGCATATTATTCTTCAAAAACCATCTGAATTTGAGATGGCAAGCGTTCGGCTGGGAGCAGATGTTTGTTTGCTGAAGCCGGTCGCTGTGGAGAACTGCAGTGGCACTGTGAACCATGACTACCCGGCATGCCCCCCTGCCAGTATGTTATGTTGTTGACGCTTGTGAAAATGAAATCAATAATTTTTACAGCTGCTTAATCTATCCTGCGTGTGTGTGGTCCTCAAAGAATGATCAAATACTTAACAGCAAATAATGTTTTTGCTTGAAATGCCTAGCCCTAACAACGGGTGCCCAAGGCTCATTGAAATGCATCAAAGACTCACTATTCCCAGAAGAGCTATTCTAGCACACATCGCTGAAAACGTTCATACTGACTAAGCTTTGTTGGGGCTGTATTGCTGCAGACTGGTCAGATTGCCCATGCTGATCCCGTCCACAGAACACTGATTGAGTCTGATTGTGCAACTGTGGGATGCCCTGGAGACACTAGTTGGATCCATGCATGCCCCACCTTGCAGGATATGCTGCTGACGACTCTGTGCTAGATACTACAGGACACCTTCAGATCTCTTGTGGAGCCATGACTCGACAGATCAGATCAGGACCCACACAGTGTTAGAGGCTGATTGGTGTGTTTTAGTTCTGGTTAGTTTTGCGTGTACACTGACATACTTTTGGCCAAACATTTGACCAAAACATCTAAACAAAAGTAATACAGAAACAACTGATTCTGTTGTGTTTTCTGTTCTGAGATCTATGGGTTTATTGTCCTGTTTTGTCCGTCTCGAGCTACAAACCACTTGAAACTCCGTCTCGCAGGTTTTTACAGAACAGAACACTAAGCACATAATACAGAATACAGACCAGGCATACATGGGTTAGAATCTGTGTGTTTGCAATCTTTGTTGACTGTCTAGCAGAGATTAATAATTGGTTTTGAACTTAAAGCGAACTTCTCAGAAAACTGAGCTTCTCCTCAGCTGTACACGACTGTAAGCCGTTAGCTGTTAGCTTTCGTCACAGATTCTCTTAAGTTACCAAGTTTTGTGTTGTTTTTGATCTCTCCTTGAATTTGGACGCTAATGTGAGGTCACTTGGTCGTTCCACAAGTAAATCTTAGCTAAATAAAGGTCTGTTGTGTCTAAGGCAGAGATGGAAATGCTTATTCCTGCTTTCATCTCACCACACATTGTTTTCTTTAACTGTCATTATACTTGTATACGTACATTTTGAGCATCAGACCATCCAAAACGCTGCTGCCGGACTTTGAGCTGGCTCCTATAAGTGGGTTCAACACCTATCCTGTTCTGTATGTGTGTATATATGTATGTAAATATGTGTTGCTTTCCTTCTTGTGTTCAGGTGAAAGTTTTGCACAATCAGCTGATCCTCTTCCACAACGCCATCGCCGCGTACTTCGCTGGAAACCAGCAGCACCTGGAACAGACGCTCAAACAGTTCCACATCAAACTGAAAATGCCTGGGGGAGACATACCATCCTGGCTAGAGGAGCACTGATCCATTAAACCTCCCATAATTAAGGCAGGTGGTATCGTCCGGAAAGGAGAGGAGGCTAGAAGGCGCCCAAGCACACTTTACATACAAAAACTTAAAAAAAAAAAAAAAGAAAGAAAGAAAAGAAAAGAAAAAAAGCCTTCTTGTCCTGTCTCTTTTTTCACTTCAGGACACTAAACCTGTCAGGAAAATGTAAAGAAAAGATGAGCGTGGGATGCATAAAAGAAAGATAAGCCTAACAAAGAAATATTTATCTTTTTCTCGATTCTGCTCTTTGTACTCATTGGGGTTTTAAATGAGTGCTTCTCTCTCTTTGTCTGGGAGAAGGGTTTTCTTCTCTTTTTTTTTTTTTACTTTTGTGGGGGTTGAGATATTCTTTCGAAATCAAAAGACATGCACTTTGTGATATATGACAAATCCAATAGCTAGTACAAAAAAAAGCTCCATGAATGTAACCCCACCCCCAGAGTCTAAGACAAAAAAAAACAATTCCACAATCACTTCTTCCTCATCCTCCTCACCTTTTTTCCACATGTTCTTCCGTACCTTATGTACCAGAAAGGGTGAAAGTACTGCAGTGTGAATTGACCTGTTTATGCTGTGCCTGCAAACACCTTCTTTTGTAAGCTTGAAAAGCTTTAATGAGCAATTGTCCTACCAAATGAATGTGAGAGGAGAAAATGAGTTAAGGTTCAGTTAAAAACTATAGGCTTAATGCTAGAACTAATTCAAAGTTACCAGGTCAGAAACATTCACTTTGGCAGCCAAAACATTCATTTAGCAGCCAAAAAAATACATTTTTTGTACATACCAAAAGCACGTAAGCAAATATTGTGTTAGGAGTCTTGCCCAAGGAAGGCATTGGAAGGCAGCGATGTTATCCACTACTCTATGGCACCCACTGACCGCCGTACTAATGTTAAAAAATGAAAGAAGTAAATAATCTGACCTGCCCTAGCTATGAACACTCTTCATTTTTGTATTGTGACAAATAAAATGGTAAATTAATTGCTCTCCTGTGAAGCAAGTTTAACAGAAGCTACTAAAGATCACATCTGTGGGCGGAGCATGGACAGCTCAATTGCTATGTTCACTGTTTTTGATCTTGGAGCCCAGAGCTGGTTCTTGAGATTTTGGGGGTTTACCCAAAAATAATCAGCCCCTTTATCGCCCTCGTATCCCTAGACTTCAGACTTCGAGACGCTCGCTTTCTTTTTTTGGGCTTTTTGGGATTCTATAATATGGACGAGTGCATCACAGGTGTCCATATTGGATTATGAAAAATTCAGTACGGCCTTTGCTGTCTTACCTTTTGGAAATGTGGACGGAATCAACAGCAAGGGGGACGAATCCTTCTGTCTGTGGCTTTAACACGTCCCTCGTTTGATATGAGTCATTCAAGTTGACTTTTGTAGTTCTTTGGTATGAAGGGGAAGAAGCTGGGCCTTATCTTTGTGACTTTAACGTGCCTTTCTCTCTGTCGATCATGCTCGGTTTTGGTCAGGTCTTGAAAAGCACGAGGCTTGCACTGCCATGCTACGGACCAACACACACACACACACACACACACACAGGCACACAATCTATCTGTATATACATACACATATATATATTTCATAACAAAAGACCAGTAATTTGTTCACTCCTCCTTTGACTTTGAGTCAATGATGTTTTCCATATAACCACTCCTTCCTCCACTTTGCATTCCAGTTGCTAAACCGGGGAAACGTCTGTGTTTTTGTATGAGATGTAAACCAAATGAACCTGATGTGGAATACTGTGTTTACACAATTGAAAGACCAGACCTCTTTGACTTCTGTTTGAAATGAGCTTCTTTTTTTTCCCCCCTTACGGTGTGCTTCTTTTTTTATGTGCTTCATAATAGATGCTGTTCAAGCTTTTTTTTCCCCCATTAACTTGCTTGTATGTTTTCTCTAGTATAGCGCGATGCAGTTCTATATGTTTTCATAGTTTGATTCAGGTTTGCCAATATTAAAAGTGCTATTAGCACCTTAATAGCATCCCACAGAAAAAATGGGAGAAAAAAACGAATTCCCTTATTCTCGTTTATATACGACATACATTGCATATGTGTCTATATATATGCAGTATGAGGCATCCCATCTCATCACCAAGGAACCATGATGCGATTTCACGCTGCTCCAAAAGTGCTCGGACCCACGCAGCAGTGGCTCTTTCCCAGAGGCCTGGTTTTAATGCTCCTAGATATATGTTTATATTTCGCATCGCTCTCCACTTCTCTGTTGGCCACATTAAGGCACTTCTGTAGAGTGACCCTCTGTGAGTTGACACACACATGGACAAATAGGCATATAATCTATATATTTGTAAAGTACTCTCTCTATATATAAATATATAAAATAGTTTTTGCTGTGGGCATTTTATTTTTTTGACGGTCATGATCAGGTATTTGCGTGCAAAGCAAAGAACGTTCTTTGAATGGCGTGTAACACATTGGGAGGAAAAAGATTAAACGTTTTTTCCTAATTCTCGTTTGTGGTGTTTTTTGTGTGGTGGTTCTGGTTCAAAAAAAGTGTTCTCATTAGAAATCACAACACACTTTGCTGAACCGTTTTTTCATGCTGATTTCAGATTTGCTTTCAGCTTTTTTTCAGTCACATCAATATTTTTAGGGTGAAGTCAGACAGGCCACACTGTGGCATAGATATAATGATCAGAGTCAGTCAGACACCACTGTTTCTTCACAAACA
>JBBJLR010000087.1:5075946-5095094 GCA_037577145.1 Brachypetersius gabonensis | reverse complement strand
AGAAAGTCCCAGTCCGCCGCTGCTCGCGTTACTTCGGTGAAAGCACCGACTTTCAAAATAAAAGGATTTTAAAAACTTGCGTTAATGCGCGATAAAATAATTGTCGGCGTTAAGTAAATAATGCGTTAACGCGATAATAACGTTTTAACTTTCCCAGCCCTAATATATATATATATATATATATATTGTATATAGTATTTATATAGTACTTATAAAATAAGGAAAATAGAAAAAGGTGACCTTTCACATGTGCATATTGCTTTTCTCCACATAGACACACCTCTTAATTATTGAATTCATACCCATTGCCACAGGTGTATGAAATCAAGCAAACCAAGACATTTTGAAAACACCATGCTTCCAACTTTGTGGACACAGTTTGGGGAAGAACCTTTTCTATTCCAGCAGGACTGTATAACTGCACAAAGCAAGCTCCATAAATACATGAATGGATGAGTTCAGTGTGGAAGAACTTGATTGGTCCCATCCAACATCTTTGGGATGAGCTAGAGCAGAGATTGTGAGCCATGCCTCGTCCAATATCAGTGCCTGACCTCATAAATGTTCTACAGGCACAGATTTCCCACAGAAACGCTCTAAAATCTTGGGGAAAGCCTGCCAAGAAGAGTGGAAGCTATTATAACTGCAAACGCCATACTAGAGTTTATATATTTGAATGCAATGTCATTAAAGTCCCTTTAGGCGGAACGGTGCGTCCCAATACTTTTGTTCATATAGTGTATGTACTTTCCTGCCACTGATAAAGCAGCACATTTTCTCCTAATGCAGACACACCCTTCGTGCTCCTCTCTGTTTCTGCGCATGCGCAGATGGGTTGCGTTCACCTGAGCCACACTGCAGGGGGGCGCATGCGCAGAACGCGCAGCCTGTTTCAATGCAGGACGGAGGGCATAACGACATACACGCGCGCGCACACACACCTCTCTGTAGATGCACCCAGCACTTTGCCTGTGTGAAGCAAAAGGATTATTCTCCGTTTACCTCAATTCAGACCCCGTAAGTCTCTCTTTACTTTTTTAGCACTTATTTGTATCCACACTTGTTTATTTTTTGTCTATTTTGTATTTCTGTCCTCAATGTCACTCGACCTGCTGTGTTTGGAAAACGAGACGGAGTATTTCTAGACTGTAATTTATCCTGGGTTTGGCTTGTATGGTGTTCAATTCACCTGTTATATATTTGTTAATAATATATTTTCTCCCCTCTCACTTCTTCATAACGAGCTGCCTGTGCTCCTCTAAGCATCACTGCATACAAACGCTGTTAGTACAGACGCAGCTGCTGATGTGGAATATAATGGGTTTTTTTTAAAACGTCGTTATGGTTTTAAAAAGAGATTTAAGCTGCTGTTTGGTTACTGATGGTGGTCAATGCAGGTGTTGCACTGACATTGTCAAAGCTGAGCCTCCTGTTTAGAGAGATGTGTCGTACATACTGGTCGTTTTGACGGGTGTACGCGTGAACGGTTTGTATAGTGTATGTGTGTGTGTGTGTGTGTGTATTTGTGTGTGTGGATAGTGTGTTCATGTATAGAGTGTTTGTTTGTGTGAGTGTGAATCTGCGTCAAAAGCATTTCTGAAACACCCGGATGGTCATAATTGCATTTTTTATAACTTAAGCGTCTAAGGCTTCTTCAGCACGTGTACACTATATGGCCAAAAGTTTTGGGACACTCCTTTTAATGATTAAATTCAGGTGACCCCTTACTTCCAGTAAACAACAATCTAATTGCTTCAGCATACCAAGACATTTTGGAACTTTGTGGACCCAGTTTGGGGAAGAACCTTTTCTATTCCAGCATGACTGTACCCCAGTGCGCAAAGCGAGCTCCATAAAGACAGGACTGGATGAGTTCGGTGTGGAAAAACTTCAACCCTTCAACCCCATCCAACACCTTTGGGATGAACTGGAACAGAGATTGTGAGCCAGACCTCCTCATCCAACATCAGTGTCTGACCTCATAAATGCTCTACAGAATTAATGGGCATGAAATCTTGAGGAAAGCCTTTCAAGCAGAGTGAAAGCTGTTATAGCTACAAAAGGGGATCAACTCCATATATAAGTCTATGTATTTAAATGCAATGTCATTAAAGTCCCTGTCGGTGTAATGGTAAGGCGTCCCAATATTATTGGGTACCATTCTGGCTTTTTTATTCAAAGTCTTTCAGGGGTGTAACGACACGGTACCAACGCAGCATTCCGTTCTGTATTTTTGAAATTTAATGTATTAAAAATGGAAGAAGCACTGTATTGTGCGAATGTCTTTTTAAAATTATGTTTAAAACCTGATTGACTGTCTTTTAAAAAGCTAATCTACAAATAATATTAGTGCAGTAAGTAGTCATTTTATATATGTCAGTGTGTGCGTAGTCATTCCCAGACATCACCTCATGGAAAGCCAATATTATATTGTAATTCACATTGAATACTTCATATGACTGGTTCAACCCGTTCGATACTTCAATAAATGAAGTCAGGACCTGCTGACCAGCCTTATAATATACTGAACCCAATTCAGAACTTAATACAACTTAATACAGTCCCAATTTAAACGCACAGCACTCAGTTTCGGCTTGTTTTGGGGTCTTTTGCTTACAGCTCATAAGTAAATATGCTTCATGGCATTGTGTTGGGTCACTGACTTGGCCAGGTTGGGTGAATTTCTGGCCCTGGAAAATGAAAACAGTTACTGCAGTTTGGAAGATGAAGTACCACCATATAGTTTTAGAGGTAGCTGGTTAAATCTGAGCACTTAAGATTCTTCTGTTCACCTCAGAATGCATTCTGTTGCATTTGTTCAATTGTGAACCAAGAGAAGTGGTTTAGATTGGATTTTGATCAGATCCACACTCTTTTTACAGGCTGGCAAACTGTATCCTGGCTTTTGAGTGCTTGATGTTTGGCAGAGATTTCTCCCTCAGAGACCCTGCTGGTATGTTCCTCTGTCTTTAATTGTAGTCTTTCGGCGCTTTCCTCTAGCACAAGGAACCTTGCTGTAATGCCAATAAATGCTCTCTCATTACAAATAAAGTGATGCGTACCCAAGATGAATCTGAGCCAAAAGCTGGCTGTGATTGCATTGCAGCTTTCTGATTGGTCGAAATGTCTTCACAACTTGGAAAGAGCTCATTGTTTTTTACTGTCTGCTTGTCACGTCTCTTCTCCTCTTGGTAATGAGGGCAGGCGCAAATGCAGACTTCCATAATGAATAACTTTGATTTCAACAAAGTAAACAGGCACGAGGGCCTAACAGAAATCAAATCAAAAGTGACAGGAGCACAAACCAAATCTTATCTGTAATGGTGTGAGAAACGTGAAGGTATTCTAGACCAAAGGTTCCCAATCACCCGACGGCGGATCGGTTTCAGTCCGTAAGTCATTTGGTACAGAAATTCCCAACCTTTATTCCTTGAAGCCCCCCTTGTCTGTGTCCAAGACAAGCCAGGCCCCCCAAGTCCTACCTGCATAGATGTACAAAAAGAATAAAGTGATTAATTACAAACTTTTATTTGCAAAATGTTGGTTTTTTTCTCTTATATTATTATACACACACACACTTTTTTCGTTCTCTCTGAATTTTATGTGTATTATAATTTTGGTAAACTCAATGCAGACAAAATTCTGCGCACCCCCTGTGATCTCTAGCGCCCCCCTAAGGGGGACCCGGCCCCCAGGTTGGGAACCACTGGTCTAGACCATCGCTAACAAGTTCACCGGGTTCAGTTTTCATTGCACAGCTACAGAATGCCATGAAAAAATGTAAAAGTCAAACAAGACTATAAACGATAAAACACCACAATATCAAAAGCAGCTCTGACAGAAAAAAAACATCAGCTGCTTTGACTCCATAGGCGTGGTTTTGGGATGACCAGACATAAACTTTGAGGAGAGAATTTAGTCAGAAACACTGTTACCAGGCTGAGATACATTGAAAATCGAAGCATGGTGCAAGTTCTGTACTATCACAATGCCTATGGAAAAATAGATAGTTTACAGTGTTCCTTCATGATCGTCTGCAGGGTTTAAAGTCACTGATTGACTGAGCTTGAGTTTTAGCATAACTGATATTGATGGCTCTTTTTTGGTCCTCACTTAAGCAATACATTTTAGATGCAAGTTTCATATGTGGAATCAGCTATAGACCATTTTGTTGGTCTGAAGTAATGAGACATCGACACAGGCCTGTCAAAGAAACAACTGAGCAGACAGTTGTGAAGTATTTGTGGTTCTCAGAAATCAAAGAGAATGTGGTTCATATATAATTCACTCAAAATACAGCTCTGGACAATGTTCTTTTATAGTTGCAAGTATTGAACTGAACAGCTTTGCCTTAGTTTTTAAGAACTGCTGACAATATTTCTCCTCATTTCTAAATAAAAAAAATGTTCTTTTAAGGAATAATTTTAAAGGAAATGACAAAACATCAAAATTAAAATAAATTTATGTTGAAATAAAATGTATTTAAACATAAATTGCAGTGCTCTCTTAGCTGGCATTCTGCTTTTTAACAGGTCATTTCATTTCTAATCCTGGACAAAACTAAAATAAATGTCATTGTTTGGTCTGCACTGTGCTGTGTATGTCCTCTGTTTCTATACAGTGTAAACACTGCTGACCTCTAAACAGTCTGCTTCTCATAGGCATCCTTTCTGACCTCCAGAGGCTTTTGTAGGGCTTTACTGCAGGCTTTATTGTCCTGCTGGGTTACAGCTTGTGTTGGTTTTGATTGTAATCCCCCACCCCCCCCTGAAGCCAGCCTCTTAGACCACCCTGGACATTTTTCATGCTAAAAGACAATCTCATTCAAGAGTTTGGGAACAAAGCTCGGGAAGAAGCTTCCGCAGGGGTCAGGTCAAAAGGGGTAGGGTGGTGGTCCTGTTGCCACATCACCACGGCAACCTGTACTTTAGACAACCGGACCTAAGCTGTAGACCCACTTCGTGATTGGTGGTTTGGGCTTCAAAGGTCTGGCAGGTTCAGCTCCAAACAAGAATCACCGCAACTCCAGAGATCAGCTCTGGAACAGGGGTGGGATGTGATGCTGCTGGGGAAACTCTAGACTGGGCCATTAAACTGTGATGTGTTCTTCTTCTGCACCTCTTCTGGTCTTCTAGTATTTCAACAAGTCAGCCGAGGGGTAAAAAAGAAGAAGTCAGTCAGATGTTAATTCAAGTTGAACTGTTTTAAATAAATTAATTAATAAACACGTAAATGCATACATATCCTTTCCGATGAATCGGCAGTGATTAATTGGCACCTCCAATGATAATAATACATGATTCATTCTCAAATTGACCCTTACAGTACAACATTGTGGTTATATGTTATCTGCTATTTGTAATTTTTTTGCATAATTTTTATAAAAAATATTTTACTTAGTGTATCCATCGATCCATCCATCAGGGCTGTAATGACACACCAAACCCATGATTCACTTCATATCACAATTTTTGACCCACTATTCGGTTTGTATCACGATTATTTTCTTGCAAACGATTGTGCTACGGTGGAAAAAAGGTGACCACTTTCCTCACTCTATCGAGGATCACCATTTTGCAGTCATATCGTATATCTTGACAGCCCTACTATCAATCTTTCTGTATGTCTGTCTGTCTGTCTGTCTATCTATCTACCTAATACCTAGTTAATTTATATATATTTTAATATAAAATATTCCTAAATTCAAATCGAAAGCTATGGATGGCTTGTTGTTTAGATAAGTCCGTGTTTGCTGTTTATGCTTAGATTCCTCAATTAATCGTCAAAATTACCTGCTGAATTGATGAATTACTCAAACTGCACCTAGAGAGGCATCCCTAGTCCTGAGTGATGAAGCACGAAACACTGTGGAAAGAGCTCGGAAGGATGTGGAGGACATATCTTATATCTCTGCTGACGAAGGGGGGAGCAGGGAGGCTTATTATGGTGCTAATGACGAAGGTGCTCGATCTTGGCTAACAGCTGACTAATGTGCGCGCTGGGCCTGGAGTTTCCCGACTCCCACTGCTCAGACTAATAAAGCTCAAAGGGACTGAACTCGCCAATCAGGCTTCAGCTCCTCCTGCAAGTAAACATCAGGCGTCCTTCTTTCCACCTGCTGTCGCTACAGCAGCCCAGCCTAGTCTTCCGCTCCTCTGGCTAACATTTGCTAACAAGGTTTTTTTTTATCTTTATCTCATGCCATGTCTTTCTAAAACGGTGTACACAATATTAACCACTTTATAATCAATAGCACTTGGTTTATCATTAATATTTCATCGTAGCCATTAGGCTGTGTGCTATGATTCCATGTCCCTTAGGAGACAAAACTAACCATGTATTTTACTGGAGCTGGTGAATGTTTATATGTGCTCACTTGACATTAACAATAGACCTGTATATATGCACATATAGAAGCATGCAGGAATGAAAAGTACCTGAATACTGCCTAGTTAAATGCACTGGTGTTTATTTTGACTGTTGTTTCTTTCTAGTATTTTGGGTATCCTGTGTAAGACTTTCCATTTGTCAGTCACAGTCACCATACTGTCATTATCAATATTACAATTGTTTAGAATACAATATTAACTTTTTTCTTAGAATCAATTTTTTCTTAGCATCAAACTAATAATTGTTCGCGGAAACCCCCACGAATTCACGGAAACAGCAAATGTCCTCTGCATTTTTTTGGTTAATATGTAATTTTTCTCACATTTTAGTGCTAAATTATTAAAAATTATTCCTAATTCCGTAACATAAATATTGACGGAAATTCAGCTAAATTTCCATATAAGATATAATTGTATAATCTACATATGTGTATATATAACAGTACTGATCTCTGCTATGTTGAAAGTTTGCAATAAGTCTTCAACCAATCACAGCGTTTCTGACAGGTTGACCAATCACAGCTCAGGTGAGTTACTGGGTGTAATCCAACAAAGGTCAAATTATTTAGGCAAATCTTCAACAATAACAGACATGGCCCACATTCTGCGTCTTCTGTGATGTTTTAATGGTGTGTAGTTCATAATTCATCATTATTCATTCATATTTCCTGACCTTATTTCCTAAATAGGCTGTTTCTGTTACTGTGCCTTGGAGATTTACATACATCTAGCCTTTTTTAATCCCAGAAAAGTGATGATATGGACTCTTTAAGTATTAAGTAAAACTCTTTAAGTATCTTTAACCTTATTATCATCTGCCGGATGATGTTGTGGTCAGACTGTAACAGAGAGATCACGTTTCTTAGATTATCTGCAACCTGACATATACAAAGCCAGGCATTTTATTTGCGTTTATTTAAACTAATTCATAAAAACAAAAAGTCCAAAATGTCATACATTTTGATAGAAATTAATTCAATATAAAGGGACTGCAGTTCTAGTGCAGCAATTGCAAGCTGATTGTTCTTATGTTATTCTTAAGGACTGTAAGGATTCAATGTATTTCTCCTATGATGTCAGATGCATCAGATCAGTGCAATCTCTTTAGGCAAACAATCCTTTTTTAACTAAACGGCAAACCTTTTAGTGTTTTTCAGGCCACATTTGATCACAAAGACGACGTTGATTTGTCTTGTTTGACTGAATTTGATCTCTCCAGTTTTTTTGCATCTAGCTTGATGTCTGGACCTCCCAAAGAGTAATTTGTTTATGCAGGTCAGAACAGAGCTGGGCTTGTATTGTGTTTAAAAGCTTATGGTTTTGCTTTAGGAGCAAAACTATAATTATGGGCTTGCTCCTAAATCGCTGAACGATTAGTGCTCTTTGCTAGTTGTCAAAACAGAATTAGGACAGACAGAACAGTTCCTCTCATGTGGATTTGGTTCAGTCTGCTTTTTATTTTGCCAGCCACCGGAACGAACCATCTCAAAACACGGGGGAGTGCCGATCAGTCATGTTGCGTGACATTTCTGCTGACATAGTGTCTTTGATCCACCCAACTTGATTGTTCATTTTAAGCTTAGATCTACATGCAGGTCTGTGATAGAGATATAACTGATATGATTTGATCCCTGAAAGCTTTACTTTTAACCTTCCAAAGATCTTCCAAAGTTCTGCAGTCCAAAGTTTGGCAAGCTGTAATGATTTAACATCAGATTTTCAGACAAATGAAAAAATGAAGATTAGTCCTTACTACCGTCACGGGTACCCAGAGCCTATCCCAGGGTCTATGGGTACAAGGCAGGGACTCTGCAGCCCAACTCCGAACGCACACCCGCACACATTCACTCACACCTACAGTCAGTTTAGAATCCCCTATCACCTGACACACGTGTTTGGACTGTGGGAGGAAACCCACACACACAAGGCCAGGATTCGAACCCCAACCCCCGAGGTGTGTGGCAACAGTATTGCCCGCTGCGCCAATGTGGGTCCCCATCCCAGATATTGTTTTCTTTTTTTCTCATTCATGTTCACTACAACACAATCATACACTACATAAGCACATCATCTAACCATAAATACATCATCAAGCAGTCCTGACTGACCTATAGGCTGTTAGCTACAAACTTGCTAATACTGGTATGTCTTTACATCAGGTATTGAGCAAAATTGCTTCTTTCTTTATAAAAAGACACAATTCATGCTAAGAATGCTTGCAAAGTGCAGAACACCTGGGTCTGTTTTAAAGGTGCATGCCGGCAGTATTGTTAGGATCTCATTTCTCATCTGTTTGAAAAAACCAAGTAGTTTTGATACATTTTGATACATATATATGTACTTCAGTATACCAATACATTTTTGACAACACTATGCTTCCAACTTTGTGGACACAGTTTGGGGAAGAAACTTTTCTACTCCAGCATGAAAGGTACTTCATGACAACTTGACCAAGCAGCATGGTTCTTCACCATATATGTGTTTAATTGGGCTTGTGCTTATCTTAGCAGCTCCGTTTGTAGTGTCCTCACGCCTGCAGAGTCTCTAAGGACGAGGTGAAGTCGATGTGAAAAGTCAATGACACCTGAGAAGAACATTTGCATTAGAGATATCTTCCAAACTGTGTGTATCAGCACAGTGCAGTTATGCTGTATTGCAGTGCTATGAAGTGTGTAATGAACCTGACTGTTCCTGCTGGTTTATAATGAAACACTTATGTAACGGCAGTAGACGTGTTTAAAAACTCGTGATTCAGTGTTTTTCACTTATTTGTTCCAAAGGCTGGTGTGAACTGCTAATGAGTCTGACTTCAGCTTATTTACTCTGATCTGTATTGCATCTTTAGTAGACAAAGCTGTAATCAAAGTGCTTTACACCTACAGTTGAGACGTAGGCAAAAAGGGCAATATAATAAATAGAATTAACAATATGTGAATTATAAAAACAGACAGGACATTAAATCCTGGAATTTAACGTCAAATGAAAATATTTTGAAACAGCTGAATAAAAAATAACAATAAATACAATGATAAGCAATGAGCCATGATTTTACTATGATTAAGGAGTGTTATTAGCCTCAGTGCCAAAATTTAAACCAGCATTTATCATAAGAATCATAATAAACAATACACAGGCTTCCACCAAGCTGTGTAGAACATTAACAGTAGGCTATCTTTGCCAAGCAGCATTAAAATCAAAGATTGTTCCATTAACAGCACCATAGTTTTAATAGCTTTGTGCATTAATACAGAATCCTCTTACTATGTACACCCAGATATTTGAGGTCTGAGTGTTTTACAATAGCAAGTGAGATTTTTGGATTGGAACTATCGTTCATGTCATGATGAAACAGTATATAATGTGGAAAAATTGGGATGAAACATTACAAAATATAATATATGAAGTAAAATAACTGTTAATAAAGTAGGTCTTCATATAAAACCTTATCTATTCCCTCTCATGCTCTTAGGCACAACTGCAAAACTCCTCATACTGTTCTTCACCACAAATTATAGTGAAGAAGTAGATGGTTGAGATTGTATATCTGTGTGTGAGCTAATATACAGTATGTGGTTAGTGTAATATGTTTCTTGGCAGGGTTCCTTTTCCTGCATTCACAGCACTTTGATTCTGACATCTAGGAACTTGGTGCATTTGAGAATTCTGCTCTCGTTACTTAACTTCATTTCTCTGCACTTACGACTCGGCCTGTGTTAGTAGTTTCACACTCTTAAAGATCTCAAATGGAACCAAGCATTCTTTGAAGCAACACCATGGAAGAACAACCTTTAGTTCCTTAAATAACCTCACCAACACGGATGATTGCCTTAAATGATCTTAAATCTAAATGTTAATCTCTCTAAATCTCTCTCCCTAATGCGAAACTTCACAGTTAGATGGGGCTCGGTGATCCCCACTACCCCTCGAAAGCCGTTATTAGCTGAAACCGTTCACCTGGGACAAAAGTAATGGGACACGGGGCAAGGTGAACGGTTTTTGGGCTGTTAATAAGAGTGCGGGATATAAATAAATAATTCCATGAAATGAACATTGTTTACGAGTTTTGACTCACGAGTCACAGCACCGAGTCCGAGTCAAGTCTCAAGTCACTGAGGGCAAGTCTAAAATCAAGTCACAAGTGTTTGTTTGTGCGACTTAAGTGCGACTCGAGTCCGAGTCTCAGACTCGAGTGCCCATCTCTGATTGACACTCCTTTACATTTTTAATCATGTAGCTCATCAGTTATTATTACACTGGAGGCTTTGAAAGGAAGCTGGATCTTTCTACTTAGCTTTTGTTAGCCTTTGCTTTTGTTAGTTTGCTGCTTCTTGATTTTTCTTAAAGATTCCTTGACTTGTTTTCACCCACTCCTGGTCTCAGTCTTGAGACTTTACTTTGACAACGTCTTAATCTCAGCTTGGACACAGTGTGTTTAGTCATGGACACAATGTACTGCCCCAAGTCATTTGAATATTTGCATATTCATTCTTTATTTTGGTATTAATTTGATTAATACCAAAATAAGAAATAGCAGTACAGCTAATCCAGATTTAGTATAAAACACTAAAATAGTCACCTGGCTACATTTTCGATACCATTTAATAAAATTAAATTAACTGCTTTAAATTAAACTTTATTTTCCATTCCACCCTAAATTACAGTCTGGAAAAATCCAGCAAGATAATAGTAACAAACATGTAGCACTGTGTATGCAGTGGAAAAGAAACCTGGCTATTTATTTGATAAGGCATCTTAACTGACATTTTGCTTCTTAAATGTACTTTTTTTATCGCTGAAATCCAATCAGACACGTGTCTCCATACCTTACAGCATATTTGTCTAACATCTTTGCAAAAAGGAATGCACACATGTGTAAAACTAGAATTTTTTTATAAAAAAATAAAAACTGGAATTTGTATATTGTAAAGTTAACTATAAAATGAGTAAATTGATAAGTAGTAGTTAAATATGAAGCGTTACATGTTTTTTTAGTTATTAAGATACTTGTACAGAATCTCCACTGAGTATTCAAAGCCTTGTTATTCAGTCCAGAAAGTCTGAATAATAAGTGTGTATTTAACATGATTCACATCCACACCTGATCCAACTCTTGAAGAGCTTGACAGTTACATACATTATTCTGTATAATCAGTTCAATTAAATGTTATTTATATAGCGCTTTCAGAACCAATGTTGTTAAAAAACAGCTATACAGAATCCAAGTTTGAGCCTCTAGTGAGTAAACCAAGGGAGATGGAGGTATGGAAAAACTCCCTAAAGCTGTAGGAAGAACCTCGGGAGGAACCAAGACTCAGAAGAGGAACCCATCCTCCTCTGGTCGACCCGGAGAGAGGGAGAAAGATAATCTCTTTTGGGAAAACGAACAATAGAAGACTTTAGTTTACAGGTTTATTCACTGTTGGACTGATTGGCAATCTATGGCTGATGGCTTTGGTACAGTGAAGAGTCAGTAGAGGTAGTTTTTGTTGGAAGAGTAGCTTGAGAGTCTTTTATCCACAACAACAGGAACAAGAAGCTTTGAGCAGCAGTTGCCCTTGAATGGGGGAGGAGCACGTGGGGAGTTGGTTCCTCAACACTTTAGTCTCAGAAACTCATTCTAGAGCTGTTGGCCGCTCTTTTTTTGCTGATAGATTTACTTCCTCTAATGACCATGAAGAATCGATGTGGAACACCAGGCTGTGACAAGCTGGGGATCTTGCTCTGGCAGTCGTCCACTACCCAGAAGCTCTGATTCAGCTGAAAAGCCTTTCTATTACCCTGAAACAGCCTTGGGAGAAGGAGTGTAGCCATAGTGTTGACAGCACGCCAAGTAAAGGACAAAGGAGTTGACTTTATGTTAAAGGCACCAGGGTAGCAAGTGCAGCAGCAGGTTGACCATGTGTCAATGTGCAAGGTTACTGCTATAAAGTCCTAGCACATTTATTAATTCAGGAATCCTGGAGTGTGCTCTCTGTCATTTCGGGTGTGATTTTAGGATTTTATAATATTCATAAACATTATGTCCAGTGAAAAAATCAGTCAGCATTGTCTAGGCCTGGGCGATGTGTAGATATGTATTGGATGTACTCACTCTTTTGCTCTCTTATATTGCCCTTTGCATCTCTCAATGAAAAAAAAGACTCACACTCCTGCTCATCCAGACCAATCACCTGTGTGAAATGAGATGTATTATCTGGAAAATTGTTGGAAAACTTTCTAATAGAAATCACAGAGAATGCTTTACACGTCGCAGAGATTACTGTAATATTTTTCTGATAAAAATGGGTATAGTCAAAAATTCAAATCTGAATTGCACAGGCTTAGCAGTCAGTTGCATTCATACATAGAGTAGATATTTAATATTATTTACTATACTAGCCCTTGTGTGGCAGATGTCCAGTGTGAATCACTCCCACCAGCAGCGTGTGTAAATAAAATAAAGACACGCACAGGTCACAGAACACTTGGGCATACATATTGTAAAGAAAAAACACACCAACTTCTGCTTATCAGTTTAATGCCTGTTATTGATTATTTTCAGTATTGAGATGAACTTTTGGGCCCAGCTCTAGTACTTATGCATAACCAAGTCAGTTCGTTGTAGACGTCAAAATTAACACAGACTTAACACACTTGCTCTTGTGAGATAAGGAGGACTCACGTGACTGCCATGGTCCTCACGAAACATAATGAACCGCTTTAAGATCATCATGGTATGCGATGCTTCCGATTTTATCCACAATAAAAATCGCTGCTAACGTAACAGAAATATTTGATCTTCCAGCCCTGATTTGTCACATCACTTGTGTGGAAGCATCTTTTCCAGCGCTAGCAAGCAGGAGATCATTTTAGGTTTAAAATTAGCCTGTCATTTACATCGTCGCCACCTTAGAAGAGTGTGAGCAGTGGTGAGATGCCGTGGAGCTGTGATGCTGCAGATGTGGTTTGAGTTAAATGCTAATGACTGCGCCAGTTCCATACAAACGCAAGGCACTGTATCCGGCTTCCCATCTCCATATCTTTTGTTCACTCTGAACTCTTTGATGTGTCCAAACTGTAGCTGGTGCAGCAACAGGCCGTTAGGAAGAAAAAACATACAACAGAAGTATATCAGCACCTGAATGAGTGAAGTTTGGAATGTTGTATTTATTTTACAATCCATTATAACAAAGCAATGTGCTGCTTTTTCATCCAAATATTATTCATATATAACTTCACACTATTTCCAAATTTTAATAATAATAATAATAGTCATAATAATAACTAGATTGCAATTCCATAAGAAAATGCAAAGTGTGATTGCATGGTTGATATAAAACCAGAATGACTATTGTGTTTAGAACACAATTAATGAACTAATTAATTGTCCAGAACATGGCCTGTTAATGTGAAGAAAACTGCAAAAATGTCAAAAGTTGCTCTAAAATAGTTATTGCTCTAAATTTCAAAAGGAAACTTTTAAAAAGTTATATATTAAAAAGGATCAAATTTACAATTCCATTTCAGCATCCATGTTCCATCAAATTAATCTACTTTTTTTGGCCTCACACTGAGCCTTTGAAACTATTTGGGCAGTTTAAACAAAAGAAGATAAAGACTGTAGACCTGTGAAACGAATCAAATCGTGGCAGATGGTAGATAAGAATAGACTCTCATTCCTTGCAATGTTTGCTCAGCGGAATGGAGGAGGCTGGGCTGTAGCGTCTTCAGGGACATGTAACAGATTTTCTTAGTTCGTTCAGCACACATTACTACTCTTAAAACAGTCCTAACACCACGGCCGTCTTCACTAATAAACCATTGTGGCATTCTTATATGATTCATTCTTATTAAGTAACTAGTATAGTCCATATAATACATTCTCCAATATATACATACTCCAATATATACATACTCCAATATGTACATACTCCAATATGTACATACTTTAATAAACACATACTCCAATATATACATACTTTAATAAACACATACTCCAATATATACATACTCCAATATATACATACTTTAATAAACACATACTCCAATATATACATACTCCAATATATACATACTTTAATAAACACATACTCCAATATATATATACTCCAATATATACATACTTTAATATACACATACTCCAATATATACATACTCCAATATGTACATACTTTAATAAACACATACTCCAATATATACATTCTTTAATAAACACATACTCCAATATATACATACTCCAATATATACATACTTTAATAAACACATACTCCAATATGTACATACTCCAATATATACTTACTCCAATATATACATACTTTAATATACACATACTCCAATATATACATACTACAGTATATACATACTCTATATCCTGCCTTGATTAAACTAGATGGTACTGTTTTCATCAATTATAATTGTGATAGTCGATTATTTCAAATAATCCATTCTGGTGACCTGTAAATGTGAACATATGTTCAAAAAAGCTGTATCGGTTCTACTTCTAATAAATAGAACCGAGGTGGCTTTCAGTATTCCAGTGGCATTAGTCATGTAAGGTGATGGGTTTTGGGCGTGAAATGCATGTCCTTGTGTCTTCAGGTTAGGTCTGTTTTGGACATCACTTTGAAAATATAAGTGAAATATATCTATAACTTAAAAATTTGTCCATTTTGTCTTCAGAGCAGCTGAAATTAGAAAAGCTCACATGAAAGCTGTGAAAGCTTGTGTGATCTTCAGTTCAGATTTTCAGCTAGTTTAGTGTTAGAAAACCATTTCTGACCTCATGCAGATGTAATAGTCGGAGGGCCGAATCTAGACCTGGTTTTATTCAGTGTCATTTTTATGCAGTTATACAAGACATTTTTGGCCAAAGATGACATTTGTTTTAAATGAAATGTTTCTATGTACATGGGTGTGTGTGTGCAGCATCTCGGAAAGAGCGAGCCAGGATGGTTATTTAAACTACCCAGAACTAACCTACTGCCTAGGAACGTACGCATTCATAATGCATTTGCATGGCTCGGAACACGTTGCGCTTCAGTATTCAATATTGCATGAGTCGGGAACTTACGTAACTTAAGTCTGGTCCCAAGTCTTATGAATTTACCCCCAAATGACACCAGAGGGTTCATGCCCCGATGTAGTCTAAAGGTTGTATTGCATTTCTGTTTTCCTCAAATCTTGCCTGGATAAGAAACAGATTTGGTCTCGGATTGGTACTAGAGACGGTTTCAACATCAGCGTAGCAGCAGCTTGTCAGGGCAGGATCCGGATGTTTATTCAGCCTGCTTAGAATTGTCCTGCTCTTCAGAGAGAACTGCATTTATAATAGATCTGCATTGCTTTGGGAGTCCTTAAACTTTATGTTTGCATAAGCATGGTCCATTTTTTATCTTCAAACAACATGGCCAAGGCTTCCTTTTGTACACTATAAGTTGATTCATTGCAGGTCTTCACCTTAAGTCCCTCAAAGCTTGCATAGGCAAGAAATTGGTCTCAGATGAGTAATAAGTGGCTGGTGGCCTGAAGGTTAGGAAGTTGCCCCTGCAATCGGAAGGTTGTGGGTTCTGCTAGTGGCAGCACGAAGGTAGCCTTGAGCAAGGTACCATCCCCATTCCCCGGGTGCTGCATTCCTGCCTGCCCACTGCTTCACCTGGTGAATGGAATAAATACAGAGAAAGAATTTCACACTGTGTGATGTGCTGTACTGTGTTCATGTCTGACAAAAATATACACTTTACACTTTGATGTAGAAGAATCTTGTAAAGATCAGGCAAAGGTTTTTACTCATCCCACAGTCCAGGTACTTTTTCATTATGGATCTGCATCACTTGGATTGTCTTTTGCTTCTGGTGCAGAATATTGCACAGATATTTACTTAGGCATTTTTCCATTGATATACAGAAACCGTGCTGTACCTAAACTGTACTGTGATGGTACAGAACTTATAGAAGGCTTTTGCATGCAGTTCAGTCAGTTTCTGACACAGTTCACGCAGTTTAAGACTGGTCGTCATCCTCAAACCGTGTTCATGGAGTCGAACCAGCAGAACGTTCTTCTGTCAGAGCTGCTTTTGTTATTAATAGTATTGTTTGACTTTTTTGTTTTTTATTTTTATCTGTGCAATGTAAACCTATCCCAGCTAACTTGTTAGCAATGTCCTTTTACACCTTCACATTTCTCACAGCGTTAAAGATACATTTGTTTACATCATAGAAAAGATCACTGATATTTATCTTTAGCCCAAACAGACAGTAGATCTTGTTTTTTGTTAATGTTCCCTGTTGTTGGTTTGGATTGCATTGTGGCCTATTTCTGCCGGACGAGGTCGTGACAGCAAGTACTGCTCGGGTACATGTCACTTTATTTGTAATGGAAAAACGTCTGTCCTCACTACGGCATGATTCCTTGTGCAAGTGGAAAAGCACCTTTTTGGTTCTTGACTTGGTCGTAAAGTCCTTGAAAAACACTTTAGATAGTACATAAGCTATACATGAAAAAAGGTTTTTCACATATATATCGCATGAACAACAATAATTCTTAAGGAACCTTACGTTAAGGTTTTTTTAGGGACTCAAAAGTGGAATTGCTTCAAAGAGCGTCCCCATAGCTTTAATCTAGTTGCACTTTGGGTGTTGAAAGTTCTTCACAAATTGGAAGAAACATGCCTAAGCCATGTCCCAAATCTTCCGACCTAATACCAAATGATGTGATCCAAGGTTCTACATGTAGCCTAAAGGCACCCTTTCAGAACACCTTTCTTCATCTAACAGCCCTCAGATCTGAAACAGTCTCAGGTCAGTCCCCCTTCAGGTCATTTGGCTGTCTGGTCTTTCATTGGGGTCACAAAAACAGATGAATTAACTAAAGACCCTGCGTTTCGGTGAGCTTGACAAAGTGTGCCAGTGTTGAATGGGAAGTGCCAGCACCTCTGAGACATTAATGCCCCAATCTCCTTAAGCATTTCCTAATCTTTGTGTTTCCTCAGGTCTAACAGGATCTCGCTAATAAGGCCCTTTTGTTTTGGTTTTGTTCGACATTGGCTGCGCCGAGTGCTCAGCAGTTGAGGATTAAGTATCTACTGTGTTGGGTTTAGTGCCTTTGGCTGTGCCTACCAGACATATTATATATCAAGAGTCGTGCAGAACGCGGCAGACAGGGGTGGCAAATGGATCCCACATTAGGTACATTTTGGTTCTAAGGATCAGGATAGAGTTGCATAAGTCTTGACCCATGATGGATGGAGGTATATATTGTGTGTTTTCACCTTAGGGTTCGTTTTAAGGAAAATGTCTTGATTTGGATAAACCAACAAAATTGTCCTGAGATGGTACAGTGCTATTTACAGTATCTCCATGGCCAAGCCATTCCTATACGTTATATCCTATATCCATATTTTATAAATATCCATATTTATAAAAAATGAATGTCTGGAGCTGGCCCTTAACACTGGAGAGCAAAATGGTACTAACAAAGTACTTCTTTAGAAATGCTACACGACAAAACTGTTGCTAAAGTAAGGATTAGGTTTGATTTGTTACGAGCTCTGTCAAGTGAAGCCTGACTAATTTATTACCAACACCATTTTCTCAAGCTGAAATAACTGATATTCACTGGCAATTAAAAAGTATATGGGCATAAATGAAACAGAGTCCAGCAGTTTTAGATAAAAAGCACTTTTCTGGCATTTATGACTGTCATTTCTATCACATTTCTAGATGTCAAATGTTATAAGAAGCATACAATTTTACCTAAAAATATAACTTCTGATATAAACTCACCCTGTTGCACTTTCAGATGAATAAATTTAACATGCGTTTCCCTCCCACTTAACTAAACCACAAACGTTTTGTATGACATTATTAGAGACATTGTCCAAGATTTATTAAACTTTAATACTGGCTGAAACAATACATTGGGTGCACCCTAACGTTTTAGTTATTAGGGTTAATTTTTATGCTTTTGTATTTCAGTAATGATCAAAAATGTATTAATTGAACCCTAATATTGTCCAGTTTTAACAGCCAAATGATGTATCGGTCGCACCCTGCTAAAGATTCGTTATTTAAGGGTAAATTTCACACTTTTTAATTTGAGACACAAAGCGTCCTTAAAAACGTGCAAAAATGAGGATTGTGTGGATTGTATAACATTGTGTCAACTGAGACTGAATGTGCTACACCACCATCTGGACCTCCATAGACGTCAGTATCCTCAGTTTGAATCCTCTGTTCTGTTTGCTCCAGTCACTAAAGGACTCAATTTCAGATTGCAGTTTATCAGAGATATTACTGCTCATTGTGTCCCTGAGTTTGGTTGCCACAGAAGCCGAGAGGCAGCCGTGTCTTGACAGCCGGACTTGATAAAGCATGGTGAGAGTTGAACCAAGTCCAGCCGTGTTTGTGCAAATGTTTTTTTTACACGGAGGCTGAGCACTTAGCAGAATGAGTGCAGTTTGGGTTTTGAAGTTTAATCAATTACTTCAAGCCTAACCTGCAGACGCTGAATGATTCATTGAGGTAAACAAAGGTGACCTTAGTGTGAGGGGATTTAATGTAGGCCTGTTGGAACTAAATATCAGGTTGTTCTGCTTTGCTTTGATTCAGCAAAATAACTCTCGGGTCTTAAGTAAGAGCGTGATTAGTTTGTTGGAATGTAGGCTGGAAAACGTGATAAGGTGACCAGTGGCTCAAGTAAGCAAACCAAGCATGTGTGTGTGTGTGTGTGTGTGTGTGTGTGTGTGTGTGTGTGTGTGTGTGTGTGTGTGTGTGTGTGTGTGTG
>JBBJLR010000087.1:5060688-5075846 GCA_037577145.1 Brachypetersius gabonensis | reverse complement strand
TTGTGAGAGGAGAGAGTCGATTACAGCAGTGTTTTTATACTTTTCCTCATTAAATAAGATGTGATTCAGGTGATCAGAACCTCATAAAGCAGAATGAGGTGCTTGTGTAATTTAACACACACTGGTATGGAATGATTGTCATACTCATGGAGATGCTGACTTAAAAATAAATTGCAGAGCTGTATACATATAATGTATGTATTTCCCTTCCAGCTTCACAGTGCGGATCGAGGCCATGGTGCTGCAGGAGGAGTTTGCTCCTTCGTGTGCCGTGATGAGTCGAGAGATTAATGTCGTACGCCTGGCCACTGACGGTAAGAACGGTCAAACACACGCTGTCCTCACACACAAGTGACACAGATCGAGTAGTGTAAGTGGATACGTATCGTTGTGCCATCTCAGAGGAATGGAAAGACTGGTAGATAGATTACAGTTCAGGAGATGTATGGGGATGAGTGAGATGAGAAGTAGTAGGTGGCAAGAAGTCATTTGTGGTCCAAGCAACATTTCTCGAAGAAGTAACCTCAGCTTAGCCCTTTTCTGACGGACAATACGTTCGTTTTTTAATCATTAATTTATGTTGTCTTTCATTGCTTAAGGTCTACTAGTTTTGACCAAACATTTGAATAAAGGTGGGGTTTTTTTCAATTATGATCAATATGAACAAGACAGTTATCAACAGTAGGGGTGTAAGAATCATAGAAATTATTAATTGATTGGAAATGATTCCTCAATTCCATACCATTTTCAATATAGAAAAAAAATGCATGAAAGGAATGATTCAGGGTGTTTTATTGCTGATATAGTGCTCATTTCTTAAAGCACCCAAATAGTATTTTCAAACCTAGAAAGCACCAAGCGAAGTCATATATGATCAGTATTTTGTAGCTTTTCTTTGGATTAAACATAGACAACTGAAGCTCGTAACAGATTTTAGGAAACTTTTTTTTCCTTTGGTTCATTTCAGATGTTGATTCCTTTAGTAAAGAGCTATATGCCCAGTTTAGGTAAGCATCAGTCTTGAGGCTCTCAAGGACCAGCAATGCGTTGCCCTAGCAAAGTTTAATCATAGCAAAGTGAGTTTAGATTCTTTTGGTTTTTGTATAAACACTCAATGAAATGTTTGATGCAATTGTATTTGATTTTTGTTCATTTTATTGTAATCTTTCATTAAGTACTGCATGCATTTTAATCATATTGAGCAGGCATGAGCATGCCTTAGACACCAAACTACATGCTTTGGTTTATAATCATTTCAGAAAGAAAGCTAAGTGACACACACAAACTCCATTCCTCCAGTCTCAGGCAATAAATAGCAGGGTGAAATTTTCCGCAGGGCTCATTTCTGAGGGGCTCAGAGTGTTTTTGCTGAGTCACCCCCTTCCTTTTTAAACCATCCAACAGTCCTGTCTCAAAAATCCATGGCTGCCGATCTTGTCTTTGCACTCCAGAATTGAAACATGACTTTAAAATGGCATTTGGCTCCTAAAGAGAGATTTTGTTTCTTCAATATGTTTCTTTTGTGAAATATATTCAGCTTCTGGTCCATTATTTATCATACGTTTCAGTAATGGGGGCTTTATAATGTAAGTATATGAAAATGCTGCTCACATGAAAGAGATTATTTCCACACTAATCTAAGTGTGCCTCCTAGTAGTGATAGAAGCAAATGTCTCCTGCTAAAGATTAGACAGTTCAAAAAGTCTTACATGGGACTCGCGGATCCAGTCGCACGCGTTTTTTTTCGAGAACGAAACTGATCGTTTTACGCAGAAATATTCAAAACAATGCGGAACCTGCAAATATTCTCTGCTTTTTTTGCTTTTTTCGTGGCAATATGTTTTTTTTAAAACAAATTTTAGTACTTCTGGCTCTCCGTGCATGGAATTTAAACCTTTCTCGCTCTCTCTTACTCTCTCTCTCTGTCGTTCTCTCTTACTCTCTCTCTCTCTCTCTCTCTCTCTCTGAGTTTTAATGAAATTAAAGTGTTCTGGGAGCACATTTGGGGGCATATTTAAGGTTTACACTATTCAAATAGACATTTTAAGGCTTTTCGTTGACCAAAACACAACAACGTGGTTTTTCATTATACGCGGGTGCTTGTGTAACGTAACCCCCGCGATAACGAGGGTTTACTGTATTTCAATGTATGTGTGGTTCCAATTCAAAGTTCACATCTAGATTAGATCAGATACCTCGATGTGTCTGGCTGGCTCAGTAAATAGTGCATGAGCCTATTAATCTCAGGGTAATGGGTTTGAGCCCCACATTGGGCATTGTGTAAACACTGGGGGCAGCTGGTGGGGTAGGGTGTTGTCCCTGCGATCAGAAGGTTTCAATCCCTGGACTTCCAGAGGTACCACTGAGAAAGGGACCGTCCCCACACACTGCTGCCCAGGTGCTGCGTCATTGGCTGCTGACTTCTTCACTCGGGTGAATGGGTTAAATGCAAAGAAAGAATTGTACACTGTTTGGTGTATTCATGTGTCTGATGAATGGGCACTTTACACTTTAAGGAGTGCCATTTATTCATGGATTTGATCAAATATGCATCAAGAAGTTGCCCTATAGAGCATTAAAAGGTTTTGTGGACTTGGGAAGTAGGGATAGTTGCATTTCACACAAAGTAGCAGAGGAATTACCACATAACTGTAAATTGTGGATTGTGACTGTTTTCAGCATATGGTTAAACATAGCAGCGACAACAGCGACCACCACCCGATCCATTCTAAGTTTCTTAAGGTTTTATTTAACTTCTTTGTACTCTTCACTCACTGCTTCCACCATGACTACCTGCTCCAGCAATTATTTCTCACCATTAGCACTTTTATATCACATATGGTGACATTTTATATCACATATAAAAATTATATATATATATAATTTTGAGTAATATATTAATATATTTTTATGTTTTATTTTTTGTATTGTTAATATTCATTGTAGTGAAGATAAAGGTGAAAATGCAGCCTCTCCAGCTGAGTTGAAATGTGGTGGAACCTTCTGTTCCAAATTGAGTTCATACTTGTTGTCATGGTTGGGTCAGCAACCACTAGGTGGAGCCTGTGTTTATTTTTTGATTTATGGTGTTGGGACTCTTATTTTGACACCCTGAGTGCCCTAACTAGGAATTAGCTTCAGCTGTGGGCACTCAGGGTTAAATGATTCTGTCTACATATTGGTTCTGTGTTCTTGTATGTGTGTATTTAAATTCTGTCTTGTGTTAGGCCCCTTGTCGGGTCATTGTATTGCCATGTTGATTCATTTGTGATCGTTATATATAGTGTTAGTATAAGGTCAGAATGTAAGTCTTTGTGCTTATGTGCTTCGCCTGTTTCCACGTTCCAGTTTTCCTGATTCTGTATACCTGTATCGGCCATCGTGCCAGGTTTGATTTCCGTTTGGGTTTTCCTGTTTCTTGAATAAATATCTTAAGCAAAGGCATGGCTGCTCCGTGGGCTTTCTCACCATCAAGGGCTCGCATGGCTCCCCGTGACACTTGTACTCTGTATTAAAACAGACATAATCTTTTAAATGACTTCTGGTGAAACACCAGAAGCCATATCGCCCCCTACACTTCCGCTCATGTATTGCCGTCTGTCAGAATGAGTGACTGTATCATACAGTGGTGCCTGAAAGTTTGTCTTTCAAAATTATGCAAAATTAAATCATTTTCCTCAATAAAGAAATGGTATATATTTATATTACAAATATTAAGCACCATCTTATACTGTTGAACTTTAAGAATTTTTGACCAAAAGACTGAATGAAAAGATTAAGATCAGAGACGGCACTCGTGCAATAGAAAGTAACAGCACTGGACGGATATCAACTAAAAATGCTATTATTCAATTTAACAAAAACAAATACACAGGCAATGCTGAAACTCCACTCTTATCATTGCAGAATTCAGATACCTACAGGTATATCTCCCAGGAATACAGGACTATATAAGATTACTGCAGTGTGTAGATTACTGAGTAATTTTGTGTGTATTGTGTTGTTTTAAATACATTACCCAGCACTTATAGAGCACTATTGTTTTGGACTAATAGACTGATCCCTCTAACCCTTAGAAACAATAGAGAAGTTAAAGTTGTTGCAGTAAAATCTAAAACAGTAGTGTTGTGTAATGAGACAGATTCTCTTTACTGATTGGATTTCTATTGACCTGCTGACAGAGCTAATGACGTGTGAAGAGCTCCATGCCATCCTTCACCTGGTGCTTCAAGCTGGGAACATCATGAATGCAGTAAGAACTACCTCTTTCTCTCTCTCTTGCCCTCTCATTCATTGCCTCATATCTCTATCCTATTTTGTCCTTTCATCTGCCTCTTACATCTTTCATCTTTTTTTTTCTTTTTTTCCACCCCCCCCCCCCCCCCCCCCCATCCATTCCTGTCATCTTTCTATACCCTGCACTCTTCCACACTCCTTTTCTCCTAATCCGTCTCTGTGGCTTCAAGCAGCATTATGGCTAAGAAGTGCTAATGGGTTTGAAAGCACTGGCGAGACGCTGACAGATGTGCCGTTTCTGCAGGGTGGTTATGCAGGCAACGCCGTGGGCTTCAAGCTGTCCTCGCTGCTCTCCCTGGCAGACACCAAAGCCAACAAGCCAGGCATGAACTTGCTGCATTTCGTGGCTCTGGTGAGTGGAGTGGGAGGAGTCTTGGTGTAAAATGCCGCCTTTCTCCTGACATAAAACAAGATTTGTGCTTTGTACTGCTCCATCCATACCTAAACTTGTACAGAAGCACTTTCAAGCTACATGTTTCATCTGTGAGAAAGAAAGTAAGTCCCGATACCTATATAGTTTGGCCTGCTTCATAACTAGAGTGTTTGTATTGAGTTTCATTATCTCCAGACAGTCAAGTTTATTTATGTAGCATTTATTTATAATAAACAAAGGTCATATAGTGTGCTTTACAGGAATAGAATAAAAAATAAAATAGAAAAGCATAAAATAATAGAAGAAATATACGATTAAAAAAAATCCATAAAAATCAACGGCATCTTTTATTTATTTATTTATTTTTGGACGTTTTCTAGCATCCTAGTTATTTGAAACAGGTGTCATTTCCCAGGATTGTACTTACATTGTTGAAAAGAGTGATTCCAGCCCTTTTCCCCGTCTAATCTTGCTGGTGTTTTTTACGTGTACTTCACAAACAGGAGGCGCAGAAGAAGGATGAGAATCTTCTGAAGTTTCCTGAGAAGCTAATGCATGTGCAGACTGCAGCCAGGTAACATAACCAAGCAGTGTCCATTTTATGAGAATGTATTGGAAAAGCCTTCTCAGTTCCCTCCAGAGTCTCTCAATGAGATGTAATATCACTGTAACCCCACACCTCAAGGTCCATTTAACGTAGCAGCTTACTGCGGTTGCCCTTTTCTGCATTGTCAAATAATTTTCCTCCCTATGGAAATGCTTACACTGACTAGAGATTCCCACTTGTATACTCTATATTACTATTGTATGCACTGACATACACCCTGATCTCTCTTTGTGCTTTAACTTTTTGCCCCATTTCATCTATCCCTTTGTCCTTCTTCCTTCCTTTCTGTCTTTCTTTCTTCCTATAGGATCTCGGTGGAAAACATTGAGGCAGAATTCTCTTCCCTGTACGTGAGAACCAGGTCTCTGGAGGAGAAGATTCAGAATGATCCTGACCTGCTCTTGCAGCTTGATCCATTTTTGCAGGTCAGATTCATGTCAAATAAATACTGGAAGCTCTTCATAAAGATCAGATTCCTATAGAAACGTCTCGCCAGTAATCTTTTTTTTTTTATGGCACCAATAAGTAGTAAACAACCATAGCAACAGTTAGTAGTCGTCAGTTCTGCTTTTAGCCAGAAATGGATGTTTTCATTCATGTATTTGAGTTGAAACCTTGCCGGTTACCAATACAGTGGAAGAGTATGATAGTAAATACTGTCATACTTTCATTGGTAATACTTTCATTCTTTTAATATTTGATACACTGCTAATACTACTTGTTCGCTGTTAGTACTAAACCTTATATTTCAATAAGATGTAGCCTTTCAGGAGTAGGAAAATGGACATGTTTTAGAATTTTCTGTTAATGTACATATAATGATTTGTAT
This sequence comes from Brachypetersius gabonensis, assembly GCA_037577145.1. NCBI lineage: Eukaryota > Metazoa > Chordata > Actinopteri > Characiformes > Alestidae > Brachypetersius > Brachypetersius gabonensis. The sequence continues at coordinate 5,069,741 of JBBJLR010000087.1, read as the reverse complement.
TCAGGGCAGCAGGCCTTTCACATTATGCACAACAACAAAAAATAAAAAAGAGAAACGTTTTTGTTCCGATTTTTCATGTGATACTCCATCTAATTTTTTTACAGAATATCATTGTTCTTACACTAGTTTGAAAAAGCAGTATAAACTTATACAGCCTGCTGCCACTCTCTGTGTGTTAGAGTTCGACACGCACTCTACAGGACCTGAAACGACGCAGGCTGGAACTGCGCAAAGAGGGCAATGCCCTTATTGATTTCTTCTGTGAAGACAAAGACACCTTCAAACTTGACGAGTGCTTCAGGATCTTCCAAGACTTCTGTCTCAAGTTCAACAAAGCTGTGAAGGTACTAACACGCTGATTCTACTGACTGACTGACCAAAAACATTTCAGTCATTCCTCATTTAGGTTGGGATCCTGATGTTGAAGTTTGTAATTATTTTGTTTATTTGTTCTGAAAATGGCCTCTTCTCCCTTCCTTAGGAAGGCTTTTGACAAAATACTGACTGCTGATTATAGATTTTAGCTGCTATGCTTTTAAAACTGAACCAAATCAAGTGAGTGCACTCTTCATTTGTTTTTTTGTCTTTTATTTATTAGGATAATATGGAGAGAGAATTGAAAGAGGCTGCCAGGCAGCGGCGTCTGCGTGAGTTGGAGGAAAGGCGCTTTGCCTGGGCTGCCACCAGTGGAGGGCAAAGCAACAATGGAGGTTTTGGTCGCAGCAGCAGTGAAAATGATGTTGACATCCTCACCAAGGAAGGCCTTCTAGACTTCCTGTTGCAACCCCGTCCCAACAGCCCTCATAGCCCACTGGGACGGTCTGCAAGTGCCCGCCGTTACCGTCACACAACTGCTGATCGCAGTCTCCGTGGCTACCTAGAACTTTTTTCTGGGTCTCCTACAGCCGACAGCGCCAAGTTTAGCAGCCTTCCTCGCTCAGGTCGCAATCACCAGAGAAGGACTATGCCCTGGCTGGCCTCACAGGATGATAACAGAGAGCTGGAGGCTCCGAATCAGCTCTATCATGACAAACTGGCAACGTCTCCAAAGGCAGAAACTGAACCAATTAGTCCCTTGGCTAGATACTCAATGTCAGGCTATACATTGGAAAATGATGCCATTAACAATAACAATTACTCATCTGTCTCTGAAGGCATACTTCCTCATCCCAGAAATGTGTTTCAGAAGCCACAGGGTCAATCTGTTGGACAAATGCATTTAAGCGTGGAAAGACACACACTGGTGCCTGGCCTTCAGCCCTTTGAGTTGACAAATTCTAACAACAGCAGTTATATGCCTCTGGACAACCAAGGAAATATTTTTGTGACAGATCTGGAGGAGAGAGAACTTCCTAAATCATTTGGTCTGGATACCCCTCCGTCCAGCAAGAGTTCTGAAGAGGCACAGCCTCCCAAGATCCAGACCAGAACCTCAGGTCCAGCAAATGATAGTAAAATGACTTCTCCTCAAAGAGAAGAGGAAGAAGACACCAGCACTGTTTCCTCAACGACATGTGACACACCTTTGCCTCTTGATCCCTCGTTGCCCAACAAGAAATGTATCCCTTACAATCTAGACTGCACTGAAACCGACTGCTCAGTCATGTTAGACTGTTCGGAGTTGGAGAGTTCATCCATCCTAAAAGAAGGATCACGACTCGATGTTAAACCACAGGAAGACAATTTCCGAAGTCTCCTGCGAGATCCTAGTTCCCTTTCCTCCAACTTTGAGTCTTTGTCTACCAATGACCCATCTGCGTCTGCATCAGCTGATGACCCCGTTGAAGGGAAAGCCGTTGAAGAGCGTCCACGTTCGGTCACTCCATCTGTTACCACCGACGAAGCAGATACTGACAGCTGCGATACTGCAGACGGTAAGAAAGTGGGCGAGAAAGCGGTGCAGACCTGCAGCACCAAACCCACTCACTCAAAAACAAAGTCTCAGTCTAAACCTGCAGCTACTCGAATTGGCCGGCCTGCAAGAACACTCACAGCAACTGAGACCCAGAGCTTGCGCAAGGTGGTACCCATCACTAAACTGATTCGGACTGTCAGCAATGCAAAGAGAGGTGAGAAAGCTTTAGGACATTGCGCTCAGGAGACTGCAGAACCAAGGCGTCCACTGCGAGACCAGAGTACACCCGCAAGAAAGAGTGAAAGACAAGGTAGGCCTGTTCGCCATTCAAGCCTTCCTCCAGAGCAGGCCAAGGCACAGCGAGGAACAACCCCAAGTGCTGTAGGCTCTCGATGGGCAAGAGACCTCACCCCGCACAAGCCTTCCTTCAAGAAACCGAACGCCAAACCAGTCCGCAACATACCTAAGCCTCCGCCAGAGGAGAAGATGTGTCGCTCAACTATGAGAGCCTTGGCCCAAGCTCAGGCAGCTTCTGAAGGTGGTTCACCTCAAACACCAACACATGCTTCAAAAGCCTCCTCAGCCTTGCCAAGCTTTGCTCGCAACACTGTTTCTTCTTCCTCCAGAACCAAAAAAGATTTGTCCATACAGCCTGTTCCAGGAACTCCATCAAAGACCTCCACCCTGTCCAGAAGTGGACCCCAGAAGGCACCCTCTGGGGGAAAATCAGACTCGGTGTATAGCGGACACTCAGTCCGAGGTGAGGACAAACCAGCTGGGTCTTTGAGGAGGGTTCAAAGTGTCCGAGCGCCTAGTCGAAGCACTCAGCGCAGCGACACGCCGCCTCCACAGACTGGCCGGGAACAGTCCCGCAAAGGTAGCAGTTTCTCTGAGAAATCCTTTCCCATCTCGAGCAGGATCCTCAAGCCCATGTGGAAGTAGGATGCATGGCAAAGGTCACACAGAAAGAAATCCCTCTACCACACCTTACTGTTCAGTTTTCTTCATATTACCCTGTTCTCTGGTTTGAATGTATCTAAAGCCTTTTACATGTAGCTGAAATTCTACGTACTCAGCTGGTGTTCTGAAAAGAAACTAGCTGCTGTCAACATTTGACAACACATTTTATTAGTAGCACTTCATCCATATAAGGATGTTTTTGATGGCCTTTTCTGACACTTAATACCATCCGTCATACGTCACATCATCTTCATACACGCTCAACCCGTATTAGATATTTGATGTTTTTTTAAACGTGGATGCCCGGTTGTCACTTCTGCCTGATTTGTATTATCTTACCATATATCCTGAGATAATATGAACTAAATGCGATATCTAGTTTTGTAGATCTCATCTAGACAAAAACACTGTATAGTATCACTGTATAGAGTCATCAAATGTTACTCAAAGGGGAATTCCACAGGTTTTTAACAAAATATCTGCATAATTCAATTGTTAGGATAGAAACAAAGACATTCACTGTGGTTTTATGTGAGTTGAGATTCAAATTTCTCTACAGTGGTCTACATTACAAGTGTAGTCAGTTTACTTGCCTGAAATGGTGAGTCATCAGGGAGCACATTTATAACAATTTATAACATTTTACATAATAACATAAAACACAAACTCAATATGTTTCTCCAAAACATTCGGAATGACCTTGTTTACAGCCTAACCACTTAATTATGCAGAACTTTTGAAAAAATGGGTTGAGTTCTTCTTTAAATGTTTCCTGTGCATGACGACAAATGAACATGGCAGATTGACAGATTTCATATCAGTTGCCTCTGAATGTTGTCCATGTACAACCTTAGTGTTGCTGATGCAATCAAAATGAAGGAGTTCGATGTTCAGTGACCATTTCAGTTTTGTCTTCTGAAATTTCCGGACATGTCCGATAGCTGCTGAATCGCTTTTTGAAAATATGGTTTGAAGTTGCCTTTTAATTCAGGGTCTGAGCTGCTGTACAAGGCTGATTTGCTGCTGTAATCGTATTTATGTATTTCTCTGTGAATACGTTGCTACGTTCTTCTTTGCAAAGCCATACTTTAAAATCAGGAGTGGCAAAACCTGGTGCTGGAGGGCTGCGTAGGGCCACAATGCTGACAAACTCACCTCAGGTTGAACTGACGTGCGAGTGCACACCAAACTTTAGACATTATTAATAATGGTTCACAAAAAGACCTTCTTATCGTTAAAATGTAGTTTTGTTGAAAGACACTAGAAAGTGGTATCAAATGATTAGACCAGACATTTAACACAAACAGAATACTGATTTAAAAACAGCCTGACAACATATATAGAAAAAAAACGTGCTAATACACCCCAGTGATGGGAAACGTTAGCAAAATGAGAAGCTCAACTTTGACATGAAATTAGATATGTTTTGATTTTGTGAAAATTAGTGTCAACATTCTGAATGGCCTAGCAACATCTTCAATCTACCTCTAGGATCATATTTCGCCACCTCTGATTCATACACTCTTTAAGTACACAAATCATGGGCTTTTTTCCAGTTTCAGCTGAACCTCAATTGCAACGTACAATGCCTTTTCGCGTTCTTAGTCGGAACGTTTGTTTATGTCTGCGCTGCTCCTAAGATCGGTTGACTTGCTTGAGAAAACGTCCATGGCTGCATGGATAAGACTGGCACAATGGAATAGATTTTTCCAGCTCTAGTTAGCTTGCCATGCTAAAGTTGGCTACTGTAGACGACGGATCCAAATAACCCCTAATGTTATTTTTTGGTCCAGTTAATTGATGTGTTTTCCTTTTTATTGTTCTTGCTTGACTTTTCAGTTTTGAATGTTGTGTCTGATTTCTTTCCCCTTGTCATTGTGGAATTACAATCAATATAAGCTAATAAATTAAAATAACAGTCCAGTGCCTGTGCAAGTGTTGTCTCTTTTTTAATATAGAGAAGTAAATACATGAATGACAGTCAGATGCACGCGGACTGCTATTGTCTTTATCTGTAAATGTACATTGCACAGCTAAAACTGTGGTTGCCAATCTTTTGTTTTGGTTAGATAACAGGATGTCATACTGGGCCACATAAGTGAGTCTGTTCGACATTAAAGTGCTTTTATTAGGGGTGGCACGATATCACTTTTTCATGTTCGATACTGATACCACATTCTCGAGTGTCTACCAATACCATTCTGATACTCACACTCTCTTAAACAACTAAGGTGTTAATAATGTGTTTATCTGAACACACCTTGAATCTGAAATGATTCCATATGTCCTCTAGAGGGCGCTATGTAAGTCATAAAATTACAGTTTCTACACCCATATAGTGGAGTTAGTCAATTATAGAATTCTGCATATATTACTGAATCGCCAGTGGCTTCTTGTTAGACTTATTATACACTATTTGGGTGCAGGGTCTGTATTTTAAGTCCTATATAATGCCATGTATGGAAGCAGGGTGCCATTCGAGACACATACACTTTGCTCAAAGTTTAGATGTTCTCTGGTCATTGTCTGATCCAGTGATTTTGGATTATTTTAAAACTCCACACCCTTAGTTTGAAGGTAAGTCTGTGAATGCTTTGAGATGTAAGCATCCATTACTTGTCAAGGTATTATGTCATATGCCCAAGTGAATCACTAGTAAAACAATTTTATTGGCCAGTGTTGTTTTCCCCTCCCACTGGTGCATGGTAATGCAAGCAAAATTTCATTTTAGAGGCACAAAGTCATTACAAACTGACTAAAGGTCGCAGGAAAGCAAGCATCTTGTCTTTTAAATGGTATGGCATGACCAGGAATGTTCAGAATGAATTGTCTTTGTGGAGAAAAACTGTGATCAGCTATTTACTTAATTTTCCTCTTAAATTATTTCATTGCGGGGATATTATTATTATCATTGTTATATGAAAGTATAACATGCTGGGTGGTGTGGTCTTGCTCCTCAGTTCCTGCTTGACACAATGAGATAATTACACTATATGGACAAAAGTATTGGGACGGCATTGACACTGCATTCAAATACATATACAAAAACACAAAATACAAATGCTGTAACAGCTTCCACTCTTCTTGGAAGGCTTTCTGCAAGATTTTTTAGTTTTTGTGCCCATTTGTTTTGTAGCACATTTATGAGATCATGCACTGATGATGGACGAGAAGGCCTGGCTCACAATCTCCGTTCCGGTTCATTCCAAAGGTGTTGGATGCTGGAATAGAAAAGGTTCTTTCTCTAACTGTGTCCACAAAGTTGGAAGCATGGCGTTGTCCAAAATGTCTTGGTCTGCTTAAGCATTACGATTGTCCTTCACTGGAAGTACGGGGCCTAGCACAAATCCTGGAAAACAGATGTGTCCCAATACTTTTGTTCACATAGTGTATGTAAATCCCCAAGTAAAAGTGGGAGCAACCTGGAAATGGAAAGCGCTTATTTGTAAAAAGTTAATCGGCATGTGAGAATCTCCAGGCTTCAGGGCTCTTAAACCTCTGCTTCCATTCAGAATTCATGAAGCACTTCACTGTATGTGATGTGATGAGTCCGCTGAGTTGAAGTGGACGGGGTTGTGGGCCGTAAAACTTCTCTATCCTTAATAGAACTTCGGGTTCTGACTCTGCTGTACAATCGGGTTCATTTGGGATGCAAATGAAACACAGACAGAGGAACAAAAGAGTCCCGTGTGTCATTTATCCAGGCAACTGCCGACGACTGCGCGGTACAGAAAAATCCTCACCCTTTTCATCAGGACCCTCGCGGATTGTCTCGAGAGTGACGTAAAGGTCTCATGCCTCATCCTACACACATTTACAACTCTGGGTGAAAGCTGCCCTTTTGAGGCTGATCTTGGACCAGCATTCTCTCTCCCGAACCTCTACCCTCGACAAGCAGGATTCGCCTCTAAACTGGTCTCGGGTCAGCACCAAAAAAAGGGAGCACATTCCACATTTTATAGGGCATTCATGCCAACGGAAAGCCTCATGCTGGGGGACTCCTAGTGACCGAGCAAGTCACTGGGTGGCCTCTTCACACTGGGACTTTTATGGATGCTTTATTTCTACTTTTTTGTAACGCTGCCATGGCAACTCCGGCCCAAAACACACCATCCACTCTCAGGTCTTTCATTCAGCTTTAAATATCACTGCTGGAATTAGCTGCACAAGATTGGTGGTGGTGGGGGTTGGGGGGGGTGTTCTTTGCTGGAATCCTTGAAATCTGAGAATTCTTATAAATTATGAAAGCAACGCAAGGGACTGTAGGTTATCTGATTATATGTAATATGGTTCAGTTTACACTGCTAGCTCTGAATATATTGCACACTATATGTCTTTAAGGGTATATGCTAGTCTCCTTGCTTTGAGTGGAGGGCAATCTTAACGCTTCAGCAACGCTATGCCTCGTCTGCTCAGGTTTTGGGGTACATTTAAAAAAGCAAGAGCTGCTCGTATCATCTGATTCTACCGTAATAAACTACACATAACTGGTGGCAGCTGGAGGGAAGCTTTTTCCATAATGGTAGGGGTCTCCATCCCTGCTTCTTCTACCTGATGCATCTGAAAAGTGCCTTGAGAAGACGAAGGAGGTGTTAGATCTAGAAGCTAAACCAGGGAGATGGAACTCTAGGAGGAGTGCTGGTGACAAATGCAGCTGTGGGGAAAGGGGCAAAAAAGGCCAGACTGGTAAGAGGTTTCCATTGCTGTAGACTAATTAATCACTCGATTCTCAAAATGACTTGTGCAGGAGCTGCGCAATCAGTTCAGCCACTTGAAGCGTCGCAGCTCTTACGCCGTTGACGTTAAATGGGGCAGGAATCGTTGGAAACTTCAGCTGCTGTTTAAATGAGGTTTAAATGAGGCACATACTGAACCAACAACCTCACTAATGATGTGTAGATCACTCCTTTCTAAAGGCCCACATGCTTTAACCGGGTTATTCACTCTAGATGCCTACAAGGCAGTGATTTGCTGCAGAGTTAACACAACAAGCCCCCCAGCCCCATTTCTTTCCCATCTTTTTTGAGTCGCCATTACTTCCAATATCATGTATGTGCAAGCTTTGACCGCAGGAGGGAGCAAATGAGTTCAACCGCAGGAGAACGAAAATAAGCTGAAAAAGCACCTGTAGCGATTTAGTAACATCCTTCAGTTAAACTACAAATATAATTGTGGTTAATTATGGTAAGTTTGGTTAAATGTTTATATATTATATTCAGGGTCCATTATTACTTTGAGACCATCCTTTCTTTTAAAATGAGGGTCTCAACAGGTGTGTCCCATATAAGTGTATTATTTAAATATATTATTATTTAAATAATACACTATATGGGACACACCTGTTGAATATAACCACAATACGCTCACTTTCATTTATTTTAACAGTAGCAAGGTTTGGCCACAAGGGGGAGACAGTGAGTTCAACCAGAGGAAAACGGAAAGACAGGTTGAAGCACCCAGACATGCTCAATAATGCAGGTGTTATGGACTTTAACAAGCTGTGTTTTCATTTTGCATCCAGTTATTAATGTGAAAGCCCTTGGCATTAAATTGCTCCATTGATTATAACGACTGATTAGAATTAAACGTATATACCTTTTTAAGTTACTATGTCCTTATCTGTCAATAACTGGTGCCTTTATTATCCAGAAATGCTGCAAATACCGCAAATACTGCAGGAGACCTGTTGGAATCCGCATGGACCCAGGATTCACCCAGAAATAGTTAAGTTTGGAGGAGGAAAAATCATGGTTTGGGATTACATCTGGTCACATGAGGACATAGTAACTTAAAAAGGCATATAACTTTATTTCTAATCATTACAATAAATGGATCAAACACAATTCTTTGTGTTTCTCTCCACAGTACCAATACATTTATAGTTATTTTTTTATATGGAAATGTGGCTGAATGAGGCCCGGATGTCACAAAAGCAAAAAAATAATAAAAAAAGGATTTCTGCAGATCCTTGTTAAAGTAGAGGTTTACTGTGTGTCTATATATGATATCACTACACTGCACTCTTTGATTGCACTGCATTTTTATTTCAATGTAAACAGACAAATCAGACACAAAACTATTTTTCGAAACGTATCTCCAACAGTTAATTTTGTGGAGTTAGTTGAGCGTAATTTAATGAACTGACCTGAATTAATTCCACCAGGGTGGTGGTGGCCTAGCGGTAGGATACTTGCCTCCGGACCAAAAGGTCACAGGTTCGAATCCTACCTCCAGCACA
>JBBJLR010000087.1:5039406-5058471 GCA_037577145.1 Brachypetersius gabonensis | reverse complement strand
CCTGTAGTTAGAGAATGGAAGTCGCTTTGGATAAAAGCGTCTGATAAATGCCATAAATGTAAATGTAAATGTAATTTAATGGCATTGGACGACTTCACTAAACAAAAACAGTATTTCCAATTAAACTGGTTCCAGCTTCTTGAATGGCAGTCAGTGATGATCAGCTTTGCAGGATGGAGCCGTATCATGGACAGTTTTTACACCATAAACAGTAAATAAATAAATAAAATAATTACAAACTGATTTTTTTAATGAAGCCAGAATATTCAGCTACTAACAAGAATAATTTTGTCACATCTGATTTGTTTACTGCAATCTGATTTACAGTTACAACTAAGACAAAAAAAAAAAGACAAAAGGACATCCTGTCCTCTAAAGCGGTTGCATATTCACATAAGCACAATGTTAATTAAGAGAAAAGCTAATGGAATCAATTGTATTCCTCTGTATTTCTCAGCCAAACTTCTGTAGAGGTATTAAAAAAAAAACACACATTAATGCAAATTGTTTTCTCCAGATTACTTTTTATTGATGTGCTATACATAATGTTGAGCAAGGACAGAAGCAAAATGACCAGATGACCAAAGCATTTAGTTAAAAACTGCCAGGAGTGTAAAGGTAGCAGGTATGTGCCTTATGAAACCACTAGGGGTCGCTGTGCAGAGGTGAAAAACTGTTTTGGAATGTTTGAAGAGAACGGCAAGACGGTGCTGTGCACAAAGTGGAAATTTGTTAAGCTCATGTAATATGGAAAGATCTAAAAGGTGTTTAATTAGTGCAGCTCTATTTCTACTCGTACTGACGAGCCCCAACTGGTGTTAGAATTAACCTATGAGGATATTTTGCAGCTGGTAACGTCCAAAAAAGAGCTCAAAAGGCTACACATACATTATATAAACAAAAGTATTGGGACGTCTGACCATTATAACAACAACGAATTGTTCCCCCTTTGCAGCTATAACAGTTTCCACTCTTTTTGGAAGGCTTTCCACAAGATTTTGTGGGACTTTAAACCCCTTAATTCCGTAGAGCATTTAGGTGTCCCAATACTTTCGTCCATTTAGCGTACCTGATGTTTTTCACACAAATGTTACGGGGTCTCTAAATTATGAAGCCATGAAATAGTCAAAGTATAACTATTGCTAAACAGATGTTACAAACAACTGAACTCTTTTGTTAACATAAGATTTGCATCCCATGAAAATACCTCACGCAGACCAACAATCTCTGTCAAATGTGGGAGTTCAGTTGCTTTGGCAGTGGCTGTAAGCACAGAGTGTAAAAAAACACCAACACGTCCGTTTTTGAACATTATTGCGTTAGGCTGCAATTGCCATTCATTCTTTGGGAAAAAAGTCCTTATGGGCATGTTGCTGTCAGAAGCACGTCCTGATTGCTTAGTAGTTCAGGCTCTCTAGTATGATGCCATGCCCCCTAGTGGAGAAGCCGAGACTTGACAGGACACGGGTGGAGAAAAAGAAGTCAACTAGAGCCCAGTACCAAATGGTGCCTAGAATATTTTGTGTGTGGAAACTGCGTGTTTAGAACAGATATGTGATACATTCGAGTTCTGCATGTGCCACACCTTGTGTATTCTTTTATTTATTTACTATTACAAGAGTTACTTTGATTAGGGACAGGGTTTCAGTTTACATTACATACAGCATTTTGGGTAAGAGGCCACGGAGTTCAAAGTAGGGGGATATCGAGGGCACTCTTTTCAGCACCAAAAAATGGTACACCCATCATTTGGGTCTGGACTTGAGACATCTCTCTCTAAACTATTCAACTTGAAAAGCAGCGTGGGCACTTTTGCTTCTTTTGGCATTACGGTTTTGTGCATGGAAGGTAAAACAGCGTGTGAACAAACACATGAAGTGAAGGCAGGCTGATCCACATGTGTGTACGTATGTTCATGAGTTCATGTGGACATCAAAAGCTGACAGCCTTGAAAGGGTGCATTTCCAGAAAAGTGAATGACTGTATTAGTGTCGTCCTTCCTTTGATATTCATGGTGTATTAAAAGTGGCCTAAGATGTTGCTAGAGAGTTGTGACACATTAAACAAAAAGAAATGGCGATTAAAAAATAATTGGAGTTCAGTTTTCTAAAGGATTGTGAGGTTGGTCTAACAAGAGTTAGAGACCTGAATACTGAGGGACCAAAACACATGATGGGGGACTAAAATTCAATGGCCATACAAAAGCTTTTTTTGATTTAATGCATTTAGTTTCATAAATATGAAGTAAGCTTCCCTTTCTTGTTGCATATTACAGGGTAGACTTTACAAAGCCCAACATGCTTTAATCCATACACAGAGACACACCAACGTTTTGGGGGTGTCTCACACAGACACACACACATGGAGACAGACAAAATGACTAATTAAAGAAGACGATGCTTATTGTATTTGGAATCATCCCAGCCCTGATGATCTACTATGCTGTGCAGATTCAGTTATATCCCTATACTTATGTGTTTAAGTGCATTGGGTTTTTTTTTACAGGTGACTCCTCACAAAGTGTTTAAGCTCCACTTAGACATTCCAAATCAGTTGAATAGTAAACTTTTTTTGACAGACATTAAACTTTACCTTAAATCTTAATAAACACTACATGGACAAAAGTATGTGGACATAATGCATTCCTTCAGACTCACCCATCACTCTAGAGAACAAATGTCCATTGCTCCAAGTTCAGTGGATGTACGTTTTACACAACTCCAATCAATGCTGGGCTTGTTTGCAGCTGCTCTGCAGTGAACTCTGCAGTGAATCTTCAGCACTTGGTGATCCTGCTCTGTGAGTATGGGCGGTTATTTGTGGCTGAGATATTGCTGCTGCATTTCACAATACTAGCATGTATAGGGCAAGAATTTCACAAAACAACTTCTGGCAAAAGTGGCATATTATTACTGTCCCACGTTTAGTCAAGGATCTCTTTAGTATGTCCCATTTCATACCCCTGTTAGCAACAGGTGTAGCTTAAATCCCTGAACTCAGTAATTAATAGGGCTGTCCACATGCTTTTGCTCATTTAGTGTATATTCAGAAATCCAAGCCATTCAGTGATTTACATGGATAAAACAAGGCTGCTTCATGTGTTTTACAGTAAATAACTCAATTCCTGGCAACACAGCAGTTTGCAGATCATGTGAACTATTAGCACAATAATTAAAAAGGTCACTGGCACTACCGTTTTTGACCTCAGTGCTATGATTCTTAAGGGAACTTCACCCTCAAACTTTTGTTTACCTTTCTTCAAAACAGTGAAGCACTTCTTCAGTATCAGCTCAGAGGATGAAATCAAGGCATCCATACACCAGCAGCTACCTCCACCCATGTGTCACCCATTTCCATCCAAACCAAGGGACAGTAAAAAGTCTAAAGGCCCTCTGTAACCGTGAGGATCAAAAAGTACAGGTCACAGTGTCATCGACACAAGTGGTGTGACGCGAGGGTGTTGTATGGCACAAAGAGTAACATGGCTGTCCTTGGGATGGGAGTGCGAATGTTTTGGACAGTGAGGGGCAGTGGGAGTTTTACTGGAGATAGCGGTAGACTTTGAAACAGTGGTTTCCGGAGTCAGCCACCACCACATGACCATCTGAGGTGAGGGCCAGTCCCTGTGGTCCGTAGAGCGGGTCAGCCGAGGTGTTGATGTAGGATAGAAAAGAGCCGCTCCCATCAAACACCTAAAACGTGAGACAGTTACATGTAGCATAAAGACTATATCATTCCTTAAGTTTAACATGAAACATGTAAAGAGAATTTATGATTGCGTATATACATAAGTATATCAGTGATTAACACAAACATGCCTTTTTTTATTCTCTACTTTCAACCATCATTGGCCTTAGCTCCATTTAATTGGCATTTAACTTATTTACCTTTATAGACACGCGTAACCCATTCACCAAGTGAAGCAGGGCTGTCACCAATGAGGGGCACCGGGGGAGCAGTGTGTGGGGACGGTACCTTGCTCAAGACTACCTCGTGACACAATTCGAACCAACAACCTTCTGACTGCAGGGCGCTCACCCAAACTACTAGGCCAGCTAGCTGCCATCCATTTACCATGGATAATAGATAATAGACAATTTTTTGCATCATTTGTCCCTGGTGGGGCTAACTATTTGGCTGGTGGGTCATTCCCATTCCCATACACTATATGGGCAAAAGTGGACATTTGGACATAGACTTTCATACGGAATTGATCCCTGTTTTGCAGCTACAACAGCTTCCACTCTTCTTGGAGGGCTTTCCACAACATTTTCAAGATTCTGTGGGAATTTGTGCCCATTCATTCTGTGAAGCATTTGTGAGGTTGGACGAGAAGGTCTGGCTCACAGACTCCGTTCCAGTTCATCCCAAAGGTGTTCTGTGAGGTTGAGGTCAGGGCTCCGTGAGGGCCAGTCAAGTTCTTCTGCATCGAACTCATCCAGCCATGTCTATATGGAGGCTGCTTTGTGCACTGGGGCACAGTCATACTGGAATAGAAAAGGTTCTTCCCCAAACTGTGTTTACACAGTTGGAAGAATGGTGTCCAAAATGTCTGCTGAAGCATTAAGACTGTCCTTCACTGGAAGTAAAGGGCCTAGCCCAAGCCTTGATACATTTGTCCATATAGTGTAGCACTATATGGCCCTAAACTGAGGTAGCTAACAAATGAGAGAAGACTACAGTTGTATTAATCAAGAAAGGTATAGGCCAAGGGTGATGAGTCTTGTGTGGTTGTCAGTGTGTTCTTTGCTCAAGGACACCTTCCCTGTGCTGATAAAATAGCCTTTACTGCATGAAACATTCTATTATACATTATTACCACTAAGTGGCTACATACATTGGTGTGCATTTTCCCTCTATAATATAAGGCCAATAAATACTGTGTATTGAAACAGTGAACACATTAAGTTGTTAAGAAATGTAACATTCCAAATCTGATTTTATTTAAATATAACTTTCATTTAACAGCATATATAGGTAAAAAAGCAAAAGAACTCTTAAAATTAACCTTTTATTATCTACTGGTCTATTATACCTGTATTCGACTGTTTCCCCAGTCAGCTACTATGATATTGCCGTTGACATCCACTGCAACTCCAGTGGGGGCATTAAACTGGCCATTTCCCTCTCCATTGGAGCCAAACTTCAGCAGAAATTCTCCGTCTGGATTAAATACCTGTAAATTGTGGGTTAAAGAAACGGATACTCACTACAAATACTTTGTGACTTTATTGATGATACCAGTAAAAATGCCGTAATCTTTTAATTAGCCCTAATTATATTTAAACATGTTAAACAATGCATTTATATAAGAACATACCTTCACTGAATGATTATGGAAATCAGTTACGATTATTTCATTATTCTGGTTAACCGCTGCAAAATGAGGACCTATGAAAAGAGGCAGAATAAGAAGGAAGAGAGACAAGACAGACAGACATACAGACAGAGAATGTTAATACTGAAAGCATAATATGCTCATGGCTGCAAGTGAAGCCAATCCGTGCTTCTGCTCTTTCCCTTATTCTCATGAAAGGCTTTCTGCTGTAGTTCAGATCGATAATAAAGTTAGCTTAAGCATGACACAGCAAACACATGCATGGAAAATACCTGCAAACTGCTTGTCACCGTTGCCACGGTTCCCAAACTTGGTGACCAGTTTGCCATTTGGCTGGAAGATGAAGACACAGCAGGCTTTGTTGTCCACCACGATGATGTGGCCATTTCGGTCAACTGACACACCTTTAGGACCCATCAACTTCCCTGAGCCAATTTTATTCTGATGGAAGAGTTGCAGAGATGTGAGAGAGGGGAAAAACAAACCAAACCAAAAAAAGCTGATTAAGGTGTAGTTTTGGTTTGCTCATATATTTACAACAATATTTGTTTCATTAAAATTTAAACAAAAACAACAAAAAATATATAATGAAAGGCAAAAATGTGACCAACATGGACACATTTATCATGATTAAGCACCAGGCTTTAAGCTTTACGTATGGCATGTGGTAGCAATCTGTGTTTCACTCACACTATTTGTCACTCACTTTATATTTGCCATCGCTGGAGAAAATGCTGACCCATTTGTTGTCATAGTCCGCAATGATGATGTCACCACTGGGGTGCACAGCAACGCCAGTGGGCCGCTGAAGTTGCCCTGGAGACCGGCCCCGCACACCAAAGCGACTCTTGAATTGCCCATCGTTTGAAAATATCTACAACACGACATACAATTACATGAATGTTTGTAGTATCACATAAAGCATAGTGAGCATTTGTCATACATGAACACAGCACAGCACAAAATTCTTCCTCTGTGTTCAACCCATTCACCAAGTGAAGCAACAGGCAGCAAGGGTGCCTCAAGAGGTGCCACTAGCAGACCTTGAATTCAAACCCACAACCTTTTGATCATAGCGGCAACTCCCTAACCCCTAGGCCACCAGCTGCCTATTTAGTATACTTCACAAGTACCTCTTTAGTATACTTTACAGTTGCAACAGTGACTGATGCTTTTGCATTATTAAAAGGTACACTAAATGCAGTGCAGGGACATCCTCCTACCTGAACACACTGATTGTTACTGTCTGCTATTAAGACTTTCCCAACATTACAAGCAGCAACTCCCTGCAGATTGGTGAATTCTCCCTTATTTCTTCCTTTAGTCCCTGTAATACAAGACAAAAGAACATTATGACAGAGTTTTACATTGCTATATACTCACAACCCAGTAATCAAGATTGCTATTAAAATCAAAAGCAACAAGGGGTTGTTGACACGTGATCTACAGTGAGTCACTGCTAAAAGCTGCCACTAATTAAATGGCCATATTCACTCAAAATGGAAAGGGCCTTGGTAAAGTATTAAAGCTGTTAGTCCGGTTAATTATTCAAAGATGACCAATGCCATTCAGAATTTGCTATTTCAAATGCACTAAAGTGGCCCTGCATCACCTAAACATTGTGACTTTTTGGAATACAAAAAAAATATTGTTTTGAAGTGCTGGCCAAATATAAATCAGGCGGATGCCAACAATTTTTTCACAGCAAATATTTGGCAATACCAATATGGTTTCAATATCATTGTGCATCCATAGCGTTAGTATTGTATGTACAGTGTAGTAGTACATGTTTTTTGAAGTTACATCTAATTTCTTCTTTACTTTGTCACAGAAGTCATACAGCAACCATAAATATAAAGAGACTATATAGGTGTGGACTGAAGTCATATGCATTGGGCTGGCATCAGACTTTTTTTTCATGGCATCATATCAACACTGAATACATTGAAGTTGAGGAAAGATGCATTCTAACTTAAATATCAGGACTTGAGGCTTCACTATTAAGACCTCAGACTTATTTTTACTTTAAAAAAGGATTTGTTTCCATAATCGTTGGATGACTAATTTTGTCAACCTGCTGCCCTAAACCCATTACATGGTATTAATGTAAGGAGCCCCCTACGAGAAACTGGTCTTAGAACAGCACAAAACATCCATCTCCCGCAACAGCAACATTCCTTACCGATTCGGAACATGAGGTCGTCCTCAATGGGATTTTCCTTCCTCCTGCCTGAACTGTACATGCTGGCCGGCCGTTTGATGGCTCGCTGTTTGACGTGGCCACTTCCTGGGGACTTCAGTCTCTTTTTGACTCCATCAGCATTGGCTGAGGGATCTGCAGCTTTGGTGGCCCTTATGCTGAAAGGGCTCCCACGGATGTCCTGTCCGTAGAGTTGCAGAGAGAGTGTGAAGCGTCCCTCATGGGCCAGCGTGTACAGGAACTCATAAGTGCCATTCTTGTGATCAACGAGCTCTCCCTCACCGGCTGGCACTCCATCCTCCGCCCCGCACAGCTCAGCTGACAGCAGGGCGCCTCCTGTCCGGCACAGCCCGCCGTCCTTGTCCTTGGTTGTTATGGTGATAGATGTGGGCCGTCCGGCAGTGCAGTGCCGTAGTCCATCGCCTGTGGCCACAGTTTCCCCAGCGACAGCGTTGGTAGTTACAATGGCGCCCAGGTTGTGAATGGATTTCCTCAGGCCCTCTGTCTCGGCAAGAAACTCCAGCTGCCCGTTCTCCTCAGGCCGCAGTCGCAGATCCTGATTGGCTAATTCGCCTAGACGTTCACTCATCTGCTTTTTGACCAGCAGAACTTCCGCCTCAGAGCCGTGACTCAGTGCCTGCTCGGTGAAGCTGCAGCTGCTTCGCATGCCGTCCTGACCCTGCAGCAGAGAGGCCAGCTGTGCCTGCAACACCTGCACACAAAAGCATGTAAAAAATTAACTAAGGACTGGTCACCATGGTATACAAAGAAGCTCGACAGGATTTCTGCAATATTCACCAGATAAACAAATCTGAAAAAAAAAAATGTAGAAGGTTTAAGGAAAAAATTAGACAAATGTCGAATGTTTTCCACACTGCAGTAATCTTAGGGCTAGATATCCCAAAAAGCACAGGTTAGGAGAAGGACCTGTAAATTGCTTGTAGGCAAAACACACACAAACATATGCAAACTCCCCGAACGAGTTTTACCAGCCCAGGAGATTAAAAACCCACACACATGCACGTTTCATTTTTCATTATGTGTGAAGAACCTTTTAAAAGTGTTCTTCCACCTCCAAGTTTCTTTCATATGATCTTATACTTTATACAAGAAGCATGTACAGCCTCTACAGGAGGTCAGTGTACAACACAGACCATCCAGTGTTAAAAGCTACAGGCAGAGTAACCTGAAACAGATATGTAATAAGGCGACAGAGGCACTGTCCTGTAATCAAAGGATTTTTGAATATGCATTGCTGTCCCTGACCATGCAAACTCAGCTATAATAGATCTCATACATAATCATGGTTTACGTAACCATGTAAGCCACCTGCATGTGAAATATGACTGATATGGTTTGTTTACTTATGGTTTGACGCCTCTTCAGCCATTCCACCCAGCAAATGCTTTACTCAGACAAGTTCCACACTAACTGTAAGTGAGAATGACAAATACACGCTGCACTGTTATTTAACAAAACAAGCATGGATACAGTAAGAGTTTATGTAGAACCTCTGAGAAACATGAATTAGAATTCTAGAAAGACAAACATTGGTGGACATATTTGCATGAACAGAAACACATGATGGCTGTTACAGTAATTAATCAATATTAAATAATTGATTTCAATTTAACTACTTAAAATGTATTAAAGGTTTTCTGCTTGATCTCCTTCAGAAACCTGCATCGTCTTCTAGAGTTCAGTTAATTTCATTTAGGTACTTCTTTTAAAACTCTGTTAATAGTTAAGTAATCTAATCTGACAAGCATACATAGGTGACACTGACAGCCCTAATTACAGCAGGTGGTGACATCAGATCATGTAAATCTCAGTTTAAATCCATCTTAAATGTCACAAAAACTACCAGATACCTCACCTCAAGGTTTTCATTGCAGTCTTCAGCCATTAAACCTACTCAGTATGTCCAAATTCTTCAAAATACAGCTACATATCACTAGATCTGTTGTCTCTGTCTTCAGTGTAATAACTGCACTGTGCTGAGCTGTTTGGCCGGTCTTCCTGGTGAATCATTCCCATGTGACGCACTCTGTATTACCAGTGCTTCAGAGTGGTACATGGTGCTTGTATTACACGTTTAATCATCTACTAGTGATGGCCAACACTGACACCTTGTGGGCAGATCAAAGATTTTAAACTACTCTTCCAAACATTTGCCTTGATTGTTAAGCTACACCTCTGGAAAAAAATAAGAGAGCACTGCAGTTTATTTTTAAATCACCATCTCTATTAGTATGACAATCATTCCATGCCAGTGTCTGATAAACTCCTACACAAACACCTCATTCTGCTTTATGAGGTACTGATTAGTGATCACCTGAATCACATCTTATTTAATGAGGGAAAGTATAACACTGCTGTAATCAACACTCTCCTCGCAATGTGACCAGTTGGTAAAACACAGATGCTGAGGTAGTTATTGTCATTTTGTTTAAGAGTGAACAAGAAATTTGTTTTCCTTGAATTATACAAGTTTTGTAAACACTGCATCATTACTCTTATTTTGATGTCTTGTCATTTCCTTTAAAATTATGCTTTAAAATAAAAGCATAAGTTCAATACTTATAGAAGGTAAAACTGAACATTTTTGCAGTGGTGTCTTATGTTTTTCCAGAGCTGTAGGTTTTTAAACCCAATGGTAATCTAAACTGGTGAATTTTATACTGAACGGTTAATGACTGACCTTCAGTTGGATTTCATGAATACCTTGATTCATTCAAAGTACCGAAATACTGAAACTTACTGGTCAAGAAACAGAAGTAAAAACACTGTGAGGGCTTGTTTACACATTGAAGCCTTCTGCAATATCAGCATTGCACACAGTGTGAGCAAAGTGAAATTCTTTCTCTGCATTTAATCCAGTGCAGCAGTGGGCAGCCAGCAACACTGTGCCCAGGGAGTGGTACCACCTCAGTGGCACTGGCAGTCCTGAGGTTTTAACCCACGACTTGTGAATTACCCAATAAATGTCATGTTTTTAAGCAGCTAAACACAAAGTAAGATCCAGCACACAGGATTCAACTACATGTTCTTCTATACAAGCGTACAGCGGAAATGTACAATCTACCCTGAGTGTGATTCTATGAGATAAACTAGATATACTAACTTTCTGTTTGAGTCCATAGTTGACCTCCAGCTCCATGAGCAGAACACTCTTGCGCACATTGAGTGTTTTCTGCAGCTCGTCAAAGGTGGTGTGGATATCCTCCTCGATTGTGGACTTCTGACTGGTCAGCTGCTGCAGGATCTCAGACAGTACCTGCAAGGCGGAATCGATCTCCGGGAGTCTGTAAAAGACAAGCAAAAAAATTAGTGATGTTATTTCTCTCTCTCTCTCTCTCTCTCTCTGTCGATCTCTCTCTCTCTCTCTCCCCAACTGTACCCTAGATGGCGCCAGTGTGGTACAGCATAGTATTTGGTATGACTGTAAAAGCCTGCCATTGGGAGACTTTTTAGCTTTTTGGTCATAGCCATAGTACAATACTTTAATATTTAAAAGAAGGCTACCATATGTTTTGCTTTTTACTTTTCTTCCTTATCTAAAGAGAATCCTCTAAATAAAACCTTCATGATACACAGTAGGTATTCCATTTTTTTTAAAGAGGTCTACTAACAAAAAAAGTGTAAAAAGGCTAAAAAAAAAGCAACTAAATGTGATTATTTTTGTAGAAGAACAGGAGGGACAATGTATCTTAATTCTTTTTAATGTTGTTGTTTACAGGCTATCTATTGTTAAATGAAACATCCAACTGAGCCATTTTTTAGAAATACTGACAGGTCGTATTACTCAGGTGAGAGAATGCAATTATGATTACGATAATGTATCATTTTATCCATTAAGCTCTTTAGAAATGATGAGTGCAAAACCGCTCAGCCAACAGTTTACCTCTTCTTGACTGCGTCTAACTGCTGCTGCAGAGAGGCTTTATGCTGCTCCAGGACGTCTTTGAGAGGGACGGTGGCGTGTTCGGCGTGCTCTCCGCTGGTGCACTCCTCACACATGGCTGTTTCACATGGTGGGCAGTAAAACTCCATCACCTGACAAAGGTTTCAAAGCTGTTTCAGTTTAGTTCTTGCACATTTAGATGAAAACAGCATACACGGAAGAACCAGGCACAGTAAAAGACTGAAGAACAACTTCTGAGATATTCCAGAGATTAGAGAATAACATGCCCCTCAGCGAAAGTTTGGAATGTCAACATTCCCCCAGTGAGCGCCACAGTATATGAAGATAAAATACTGTACATTCCGAGAGATAAACTGCTTCAAGCTCATATTTTCTGAAAACTAATTTCCAAACTGTATTTTTTTTTTTTTTTACAAAGGTTATGTTTTAACAGCCATATGTTTGGAGCTTAATAGGAAGGAGCCCACAGGGTGAAGAGCTTAGAGAACATCAGAAAACTAAATTGCAACTGCTTTCAAACAAAACTGTCTCTTATGGATCATACATTGCCTCCGTGGTTGGGGCAGGACAGCGGTTGTCCTGTGGCCACCGCATCGATTGAGTTTAGCGTGGCATGCTCCTCTCCTCGGCTGCTATCAGGACTCCTCTTCAGCACCTCCATCAGGTTGGTGATGAAGAAGTTGCTCTGCAGGGCCGCCACACCTTTCTCTGGCAGGATGGAGGTCTGGCGGCACACGGGGCACGAGAGCGTCAGGCTGTGGGCCGGGATGTAGTTCTGCAGGCACCTGAACAAAAGCACAGCATAATCCTGACCACATAAACCGACCTCACTTAATAATAAATACAAAGGATAGTAACAGGTTAATGACTTGATGTTTTGGTTTGTCAGTATGTATTCATATCTTTAAAAAAAAAACAAATGCATTTGACATATAAAGTCTATGAAGTGCATGAATTTATTAACGAAATATATGTTCGCTTAAATATATTTCTAACTCGTGGCATATAGTACATATGTACAGTAACTGTAAACCTATGCTGTGGATCTACATGTCAGGTATTTCTGACAAAATTGCTGAAGGGTATAGGTATAAGTTAGGTATACCCACTAAACTGACAATAGCACATACCTTTCACAGAAGGTGTGGAGGCACGGGAGGACCTTAGGGTTGTCGTAGCGATCCAGGCATATGCTGCAGATCAGGAACTGCTTGTCAATTTGACGCACCACGGGGCTTGGAATGGTAGAGCCGTCACTGGCCATCCTAAACCTCTCACACAGCTCTCACGCGCTCTCTTAGCCTGCAGCCTGCAGAACGGGAGAGAGAGAGAGAGAGAGAGAGAGAGAGAGAGAGAGAGAGACAGAGAGAGAGAGAGAGAGAGAGAGAGAGTGAGAGAGAATAAGAAAAAGGAGGGTTATTACTGTTCCACACATCATAAGACAAAGCCACTGAACCACAGAGAAATATTAAAACAGTTTATATAATGGTTACCAGTTAAAAGTTAATAACTGTAAACATGTCAAAAATGTAACAGACTGGTTTTGAAATGTAGCGTAACAATATACAGGGGGTCCTCAAGTTACGACACAGATCCGTTCCTACAACAGTGATGTAGTAAGAGACTGTTTCTCTCTGTTCATGTTAATCTCAGCCCTTAGATTTTTTAACACGACAAAACGAAGTGTTGATCTTCAGCCTTTGATGTTGCTTTCCAGTCACTGCTGCTTCCTGTTAACCTTTTTCTCTCGGAACAGTAGGTCACTCCATGCTTAAAAGCTTTTCCTTTTCTGACTATTTGGCAATGCCTTCTTTAGTCCAAATTTCGATTTTTTTTTTTATTAAACTATCTGTTTAATTGTTGGTTTTGCATTTCTAGCCATTACAAACAAAAATAAAAAAATATCAAAAATTTTAATACAGTACAACAGAAGATTAAAATGACGAACAAACAGTTCATTCAACTTTGCCTTGATCATCTTGTGAAGACTGGTGGCTGTTGTTTAGTCACCAATCAGGTGGGGACAGAAGCAAATCAGTTTATGACATCAACAAATTGACTTCCAATACATGGTGGATGTCAGCCACAAAGGCTCAAACTGTTGGATTTGAAAAAGACTGGTCCGTTCTAAGTATAAAATATCAAAAACCAGTCAGTTACATTTGTTAAGTATTTCTAGTGTTTTCTTGTAATACAATTTTGCAATGTACTTTTTTAAAAACGGCGGACCCAAACACTGTTGATTTACTTGAGGACAGCCTAAATTCATTCTTGCATGCAGATATCAACAACACTGTCGCCTGGGTATGCAGTGTTTTTTTATTCAGTTTGATATCAATTAATATCAAGGCTAGCATAACAATAGCAATATATTGGTGATTTAAGTGAAAACTGATATAGGCCGGCATTGGTAAAAGTATATTTAAACTACACCACATGTCCTAAATGTGTATGGTTTTATCTAGTTTCTAAGATTGTTGCCCCTCAAGCAGTTTTGTAACCCCACTGTACACAATTAACACCTATGAACAATGCATAAACAAAAATGCTAGGATCTTAAATACAGACTAAACGTACCACACACACAAACAACTTTTGCTGTAAGATATTTCAAAAGCCTAACTGCCATCTTCACCATCTTTCCTAGCCATTTAGGCCAAATAAAGCTTGTTGTCTTACGCTCTACTCAATTAGTCTTTGTCTTCTACCAAGCACACTGACCGTGAATACTGACAAGGCCAGAAGGAATTAAAGAGACTGGTGGGGTCAAATACAGGCCATGGCACAGATTGAGGAGAGTGAACTGGCATTACTGTTCATCAGGATCCAATTTGGAACAGCAATATCATATTCGACTATGTAAAGAATGTTCAAGGAACATTTAAACTAGATGGTGAGCAACTTCTTGAGCCATAATGAAGATAAAACTGAAATTCTGATCATTGGTCCTGAAAAGCTCTCAAAAGGATTTACAGGCCCTTGGTCCTTTGCGGTCTAATGTGAGTGAGTCAGTAAGATGTTTAGGACTCTATATTATTATCTATCATATTGGACTCTCAATTGCAGTTTTTTCAACATATAAAGCATTTAAGTCCAGCCATGTTACTTTCAATTGAGAAAGATTGCTAAAATTAGATCCTTTATTTTCATGACACAGAAAGGATTATCCACGCATCATCACACCTGGTCTATTGTAACCATGGTTCAAATTATGGGGGGGTAATGTACCCTCAATCAAGACCCAGACCCCCCACCTCCACCCCCAAAGAGACAAAAATAGTATTTTGAGGGAGGGGGGCTCTTAACAGTGTTATGAAGGCAGTACCCCCCAATTACGGCAGGGTAATTCATACAATTCTCTGAGCGTAACTTCCTATCGTCTTATTTTAGTTAAAAGTCTAAAAATCTCTGGCACAGCTCCAGTTAATTCAAAACGCGGTAGCTTGAGTTTTAACAAAAATAAGACGATTTGATTCTATTGCTGGCTTCTATTCATTGGCTCCCGGTAAAATTAAGAACTGATTTTAATATATTGCTTTTTACATGGTGAGGCACCAGAATATCTGTCCGACTTTCTGACTGTTCATGCAGGTTCTAGGTCTTTAAAGTCCTCTAGTCAGAAGGTTTTAAAGACTCCTAGGACAAGACTGAGGTGGAAAGGTGACTGTGCTTTTGTTGCATAAGCCCCTAGACTTTGGGAGAATTTGCCGCTTGTTATTACGATTATGGCATTTAGCAGACGCTCTTATCCAGAGCAGCATACATCAGTACTTAAGTAGTCTATACCTGTTCTTCATGCCTGTAAAGCTATACTAAAATCAACACCTGCTTTTTACCAAGTTACTGCCAGTTTAACAACACCTTAAGAAAAAACACCCTATCAAAAAGAAAAATGTCAGAGGTTAATACACAAGTAACGAAAAACAGTTGCGGTAAAGGACCCAAGGTTTTCTTAAACTAAAGAAAAGACTGACGACTCATTTGAATACTTTTGACTTTTAATCAGTTGTAAAACAATGTGCCTCTGTGCTGTGGAAGTTTTATTTATTTTATATTGTCTGGAGACCCTTTGTAGCATTGCTTTGAAAAGTGCTATATAAACCTATTTACTTACCAAAGCTGCTAATGTGGCCAACACTAAATAATGGCAAGTAGCCTTTAATAAGCTTGTCTAACTGATTGCTGTTCTCTTTTATTTACTCTTAGAAATATTCTACCAGTTCCATTAGTTACTTTCGACCATTCAGGCATTCGCAATAGGCCTAACTTCTGTAGGACAGCTCTACTGAAGTACAGTGAAGGCAGCTGGAAGGGGATCAAAGAGGTAAAACATCAAAACCTCTGAGGGAATTCTCAGCAAATTGTTCAACTGCTGGTGTGTGAAGACGAGATCAAAAGGCGCCCATCACAGTCTAATGAAAAATTGGGGAATAATTTGTCTCTGGTGGCAAAGATAGTGCCCCAGTAATTCATGCAATATAGCTAGCTTGAAGAAATGTATTTTTATGTGTTGTTTTTGGCCTGTCCATTCAATGCAGACAGACACTACTCCTAAGATTATGGGATTCCCTACATTGAAATATATCCATTTTCTCTACAAAATAAAAAGCACTTTAAAGAGTCTGTGTAAAGTTGATAGCAAAAAGAAAGCATCAAGGGACTTTGAGACCTGGGCCCAAACAAAGACTACTCACAGTTGAATCATAAAAAAATAGATCTGAAATTTCAGCTAGGCTTTTAAGCAACTACAATGCTTGAGAGCTTCCGGAAGAAAGCAGGCTTTGCAGCTGTAAATCTTTCAGCGTAAGGGAAGCAAGGGTGTGGTGGTTAGCTTTGTTGCAGACAGAGTAGAGTGCTGACCCATAGAGCCAGTGCTGACCGAAGGAGAACCACACAGCTGTGTCTGCGTCTTCATGCGCCACACTAAACACTCAATACCAGCAATTTCTAAAAACAGGTTTTTCAAGCCTTTGGACAAAGAATAAATGATTGTGGTGAAGATCCAACCAATCGTAAAGGGGAAAATGAGGCTTCAAGCTTAAATTTGATGCAAAGGCAGTAATCTTGGTGGGACCAGGATATAAATCTCTTCCACAAAAGACTGGGAAAAGCATCAAAGCCTGCTGATACATTCTCCATCTATGAAAGTATTATATTTTGCAAATCAGTGAAAATTTTTTTGAAAATTTTTTTAAAAATACATTCAAAGCTAATTTAAAGCCAATCAAGGCAAATCATGTCCTGGTCTAGGTGTCAGCTTCATAATTACAGGCACTCTTGGTAAAGATGAGTATAAAAATATAAGATGAATCAATGCCAAAAGCAAAAACACCAAAAGCATTACAGATGCTCCTCCAAATCTAACTATTTTTTATGCCAAACTCACCCTGACTGTTTGTTGCAAAAGGGATTTGTTTTTGTCTCATCTAACCACAGAACCCAGATGCAGTGATTTTTCTGCAGGTGCTTAAGGTTTGTAGTTAGATTAAAAAAAACTCTTGTCAAAGTTTTTGACAAGGGTTTCTGTTTTCTTGGACAAAATTAAAGGTTAGATTACTTGTATTTTTAGAGTGGGTTTGAGCTAATTAAGCATAAAGTCATTTTTTCATGACAATTTCTCCCATCTTGGCCAATGGTGCCATTAAGCATGAAGCTAACTGTAGTGCCACACTGAAATTACATTCACCAGCCACAGCATTAATGCCACTGACAGGAGAAGTGAATACCACCAATTATCTTGTTGCATTGTCACCTGTCAAAGGGTGGGATATATTAGGTAGCAAGTGAAAAGTTCTTGATGTTTTGGAAGCAGGAACAATGAGAATGAGTAAGGCCAAACTGTGAGTTTTATATGACTTCGTCTCCAAAATGCCATGTTTTTTATTCTTAGTATGCTGTAGCTAGTACCTACCAAAAGTAGTCCAAAGAAGGACAACTGTTGAACAGTGGGTCCTGGCTTTCATGTGGATGTTACATTGACACACACACCACCTCCCTAAACATACTACTTCACAACAATATACCCTAAAGACAGTGGCTTCTTTAAGCAGGAAAAAGAAGGGCCTCCACCTTTCTCTGATAGCAATCTGAGTGAGCATCTGTGGGATGTGTTGTCAGATTCATTAGGGTCCTAACTTACCAGGGCTTAAATGATAAAATACTGCCATTATCCACCAATAAATGTTTAAATACTGTACATGAAAGGTATCTCCAAAATTGTAACTGTACAACTTTACATTAACTTGGTTTGGAAGGTAAAAATGGTTTGCTTACTTTTGTAAAGTTCAAATCATGTGTAAAACTAAATATGTTACTAAGTTTTCAAACAAGTAAAATTAATAACAGATAGCAAAAGACAAAAGATAAAAAACTGTGCATTTCAATGGGAAAATGCAAAGTGGGATTCTGTGTTTTCTATAAAACCAGTAATTGGAGAAAATCAGACATTGATGTAGTGCACCCCCCCCCCAAAAAAAAAACACACACACCACGTCACACACAAATCTTTTTTTGTACCTAACCTGAGCTCTGCTATTTTGTTCTGCTGTGTTTTGCTTTGCGTTTGTTTTGTCGCTTTCCGGCCTCCTTAGTTGTGATGTCACAGACTCTCTCTCCAACACATACTTTGAAGGTGACTTGACCGTATCTGTGCCATACATTACAGAATCGACTCAACCACAAAAATCATTGTTTTAAAAAATTGTATAAATGTATAATGCACACTGTATAAATGTTGTATAAATGCACACTGCACTCGATATATCCGGATGTTTTGACATTGGAACCATGCCCATCGTTCAAAAACTGCAGAAGGAGAAGGGGCGCCAAATTCCAGCAATAAAAAGAATAATAATTATACAAATGAAAATAAGACTTGGTGATTTTAAGCCTGAAACAGCTCTCTCGCTGTTAGAAAGAATGACTCACTCACTCATCTCCATCAGCTGGCTCTGTGTAGGTGGATACTGGTGACCTTGAGCTACAGAAAACCCTTTTCAACAGATACAGAATCATTCTTCTGATATGTAGCACTTACATCCCCCACCCTATTGCAAGGTACAAAATGAGAGGCTTTATCTGAGGCCCTGGTTTATATAAAGCAGTCTATACTGCAACACTTCAGTAGACCTTATCATTCAAATACAGACTTTCCAGCCACACTAACTCTTAGTATTTTCTTAATGCATAGGGTTAATCAACCCCGAGGGAATTAGCCCAGCCTATATCATACGGAGCAAAACTGTTTATATTGATTTCCAATAGCTTCTGTAAGCATGCTGGCGGAAATTCAACTTTATTGGCACTCAGGCTGAGGAGGTGGAAAATTTAAGGAAGTGTTATGTGGACTCTAGACTGTTTATGAAGCCGTACTCAAGATTAGATTCTGAATAAATTCAATTTTTACACAATAATATTATATAATATATATATATACACTCACCTAAAGGATCATTAGGAACACCTGTTCAATTTCTCATTAATGCAATTATGTAATCAACCAATCACATGGCAGTTGCTTCAATGTATTTAGGGGTGTGGTCCTGGTCCAGACAATCTCCTGAACTCCAAACTGAATGTCAGAATGGGAAAGAGGTGATTTAA
>JBBJLR010000087.1:5005712-5018673 GCA_037577145.1 Brachypetersius gabonensis | reverse complement strand
CTTGATTTGCACTTAGTTGTCTCCATAGAGCTCTGGCTGAATTTTAAGGCACAATTTATCATGGTCCAGACGATGTTCACCTTTAAAAGGATTTCTTAATAGCACTGTTGGGATTCGAAGCGAAATTCTGGCCCACAGCCATTTTTCTATAACAAACTAATGCACAGAATTCATTATTAATATTCTCAGGAGGCGATCTGTTTATTCTGGAACCATGAAGGCAGCACAGCATTTACTTTCTGCGTGTCCAGAGTTATCCGTTTAATTATCTTGCCTTTACTTAATCGTGGCTGAAGTATCATAGTGACGAGTGGCAACAACTGAACTCTGTTGAGATCTAATATATTTGGATTGGTGTAGAAGTTGCATGTGTCCTTAAGTCTTAAGGGATATTGTACAATCTGTCTTCCGCTCAAGATCTCATTCAAACAATGAAAAAGAAAAAAGAAAAAAACTTCTGGCAAGGTCTCTCTCGCGGACACTGCGACATTACGAACCTATGCGGTCTCTTTCGCCTTTATCTCGGCCAAGTGCTTCAGCAGGGACAGTCGTTCATCTGCACGATCCTTTCGCCAAGTCCTCGTAATCTGCCGGGAGGTTGGCTAATGTAATCAGTGTCTCTGCAAAAGTAAAACATCTCATCCACGTTGGAGATGGATCTCTTGTAAAAGACGGCGGAGGAAGAGTTTAGTTTGGGACGCCGCTTTGCTTACATTCTTACTGAACAGCTCTGTCCTAAAATAGATCTCCCTCTCTTCTTAACCTGGCAGCTCAGTCTGCCAGCTGCTCCTCTATGCGGGGGAACCAAAAACCGCGTACATGCGAGCGGCAGCAATAAGCCCAAACCTCTTGTTTGAGCTGTGAGGGGAAGGAATAGTTCTAATAAAAAAAAAGTCCAAAATGAACTGGTAATAAAAACACCGCTCTCTCAAATCTGTTCACAGTAACATTAAATAAGACCTGCAGGATCCATTGTTCTGCCAGTTCTACAAGTTATGATTAAAAGTCTTAGTAAAAGCATGTTTATTATGACAAAAAGGCTTAAAAATGCACTTAGAAATGGTCCTCATATTCAAACGTTTCTTCTTTTCCTACCCCTTTATAACCATACGTTTGATTCCTGAACCGTTTTAAGCTTTTTATCACTAAATAAAATATTTTAGGCGTTTATTAGGTTTTAATAATTCATTTGAACCTCTAAGTAATGTTGGCTGAAGGAAGAAGACGGTCACACCCCACACTTACTCTTTTAATATTCACTTCTTTTCTTTGAAAAACTGAAGCAAGATTCAAGGTTCAAGAGCTGTATTTGTCACATACATAGCTATCCAGGACAACATATAGTGGAATGATGATCTGGCCAGCTCTTAAATTGTGCAGGAAAATTTATAAAATAAGAATAAAATGTAAAAAGTAAAATAAGTGGTAATTAAAAAAAATATATTATTAATTACCACCTTGGCTTACAACAGTCTCGACTTACAAAGTTTTGAGGTCATAACGCTCACTCCCATAAAAACTGTAAAAATGATGACTTCTCAGCTTGACATGGTACTTACGGACTACATGGTGAACTAGTTTGGTTGTGCACAGCGGAAGAATATGCAGTAACGCGGCATATGAGTGAGGGAGTTGGCACCCTTTTCCTTTTTCTGTGGCCTAGTTGTGTTTTTATGTTCTAGATTATGGTTTTACAACTGTGTTAGGATCAGTAAGTGACTTAGGCTAGGGTGTGTTTTGACTTAGACAAAAATTCGTGTTATATCACTGTATATCACAAAACTGTGTTGTAACCCGAGGACCCCCTGTAATGCAAATACTGTTCAGTAAAAGTATAAAATGACTGAGTGACTGAGTGGTGAAACATAGGACTGTAGATAGGTAGTAGATAAAAGATAAATGGATGGATACTGGTTACTGATAATTATCATTACTATAAAGTGAATTCTGCGTGTCCTGGTTTAGAAACCTGACAGCCTGGAAGAAACTTCTGTCCTGGCCAGCAGGCAACGAAGACGCTGCCCTGATTTCAACAGGCTGAAATTATTGGGATGAAAGGGGTCACAAATTATTTTTCTTGCCCCGGACCTGCACCGCTTGATGTAAAGTGTAGTGACCATTTGTCATACGCTTGTTAGCCACTTTAGCTGCCGAATCCTGAACCAGATTCCAAGTCATTTCTCTTGCAGTAGAACTTAAGTTGGATGGAATGATCCCTCCATTCAGTAAAGCAGCTACAAAAGTACATCAGTAACGAATTAGGACTCATCCGTCCCCTTATCTGACATAACATTACAGCGCATCTGTACCTCTCTGTCTTTGAAACATCCATTTTAAAAATGTTTGAATATATAAAACCCTCACTCACTCATTCGCCCACTTTCTGTAACCACTTAATCCTTACTAGGGTCATGGGTACCTGGAGCTCAAAGCAGGGACTCACCCTGGGCGAGTGTCAGCCCACCGCAGATATAAGAGACAACTTTTCCCTTTTTTCTGTTCACAATTTGAGTCAGTGTGCATGTCAAATGTACAGGTTGCTATTCTTTTATGAGCTATTGCAGTGTGAGCTGTGTAAAAAATAAGAAATGCCTCCATATGTGTTGTGAGTGCAGTAGTGTGTGTAGAGCAGCTTTTCTATGGTCTGTATTCCAGCAACTTCCCTCCTGATTCAGTTTCTGATGGATGAAACAGAGTCACACATGCACACGCTCTGCTTTTACCATAACTGTTCTAATTGCTGCAGTTGTAAAATAATAAATACATTATTTGTTAGGAGTTTTGAGTCAAGTGTGGTCAATAATGTATAAAACAATGGTGACATGCACATTTTATACAGACACGCTCGCACAGATTACAGATGTAGTAACCGGAAAAAAATGGTGCAGTCTCAGTTTTTTTCTGTGGCTGTATAACTCTTTATGACAAATTCATGAGCTTAACATTAAATGCACATAACTCTATAGCAGTCACAGTAGCTATCAACTTCTGTTCTTATTTGTTTTTCTTCACTCCAGGTGGAAACTATCGGAGATGCATACTGTGTGGCCGGAGGCTTGCACAAAGAGAGCCTAACCCACGCTGTACAAATCGCCCTGATGGCCCTAAAGATGATGGAACTGTCCGATGAGGTCACAACCCCAATGGGAGAAGTCATTAGGGTCAGTGTCACATCAGAGATGAGTGTCTGTCAGTATTTAAAACAGCAAATGCAAAATGACAAATAGAGAAGCCTTCTTGGTAACACACTCTAACTTGGCAGCACTGCAAAAGTAAATGTACTTGATTCATATTGCACATTATTTCCAGAAGAATAGAATATAACAGCACAGTCTTTCAGATTATGTACTCCTAATGCAATATAATGTATTCATGTACAATTTTAATTGAATGAATGAACCTTGAATGCTGTGAAACTAGAGCATTAGCATAGTTTGTTAAGATTAGAGAAATCCTATTTCAGATCATAGAGACAAAAGTAGCGGGACACACGTGTTTTTCAGGGTTTAGGCTAGGCCACTTGCAGTGAAGGACAAACTTAATGCTTCAGCACATCAAGACATTTTGGACAACGCCATACTTCCAACTTTGTGGACAGAGTTTGGGGAAGAACCTTTTTTATTCCAGCATGACTGTGTCCCAGTGAACAAAGCGAGCTCCATAAAGACATGGTTGGATGAGTTCAGTGTGCAAGAACTTGACTGGCCTGCCCAGAGCCCTTACCTCAACCCTATCTGACATCTTTGGCATGAACTAGAATTGAGATTGTGAGGCTGACCTTCTTGTCCAACATCAGTGTCTGACCTCATAAAAGCTCTACAGAATTTCTCACAGAAACCCCAAAGTCTTGTGACAAGACTTCCAAGAAGAGTGGAAGCTGTTACAGCTGCCAATGGGGTGGGGTGGGGCAACTCCATATTAAAGACTATGTATTTGAATCCAATGTCATTGTTAGTGGAATGGTCAGGCGTCCCAATACTTTTGTCCATTGGGTATATTTTACACCTTTTACATGTTGAGTGTCCTTTATAATTTGTGCAAACGATACGAAAGTGAAAAAAAAAAAGTGTTTGCTGGTCTAATTTCAGACGTTTCAAATCCCATTGCACAAGCTAATTTTCTAGCAGGGCCTTTTTTCCCCAAATGCCTTACTGTTCTCGCAGCATCTAAATATGGCACGTTGTGTTTATTCCTAGCAATCTAACTGACAAATAGGATGTTTTCTCTTATTTAT
Organism: Brachypetersius gabonensis; assembly: GCA_037577145.1. Taxonomy (NCBI): domain Eukaryota; kingdom Metazoa; phylum Chordata; class Actinopteri; order Characiformes; family Alestidae; genus Brachypetersius; species Brachypetersius gabonensis. Next base: position 5,014,439 of record JBBJLR010000087.1, on the reverse strand, counting down.
TTATTTATTTATTGTTTTTTTTTTTGTTGTATGTTTTTCAAGAGAGCACAGGCGCTTTAGTTTTGGCACTAAAAAGACGCAGCGAGGAGAACAGCCTGCCGAGGCTGATAACGGTTCCTGCCGTTTGAGTAAAGGGAGGAGAGTATGAATTATGATTTTCGACCTACTAAATGACATTCTGATGATACATTTATTAAACACTATTAGATAACTAAACGTCCAGAAAGCTTTTCTGGGACGCAATCAATCAGCCGGATATAGATATTACATTATTCTGGACAGACCAATTAAACTCTGTGTGACAAACGAGATGTTAGGTGAAGCGCGGCGACCAGCTTTGCGGTTTACGGAAATCACGTCATGCAGCTTTTACCTTTTACACAGCTTAATTTATCATTCAGGTTTGACTGTTTAAAGTTTGAGCATTAAGAAAAAGGTCCCACTTTCCTCTATCAGGGCTGAACTGTGATGGATAAAATACAATATCATGATTCTACTGCTACATACTGTTATTATGAACATAATACAGCTTTATGATACATTTGTATCACTGTTGAAACAGACGAGCTTCATTTGAAATCATTCTAACAACTATATGCACCTTTTAATCAGTGTTTCCTGCACTCAATAAAAGTTATTCAATGTTGATTAAGATGATTAATTTGGGGTTCAAAAGGGTGCATTGTTGTTTCATGTGGATGTCTTCATTCATCAAAATACACAATGTTGACAAAAGTATTGGGACGCCTGATCATTATTCCAATTGCATTCAAATATATAGACTTTAATATGGAGTTGGTTCCCCCTTTGCAGTTATAACAGCCTCCAATCTTTTTGGAGGACCCTCCACAAGATTTTGGCATTTCTGTGGGAATTTGTGCCCGTTCATTCTGTTGGGCATTTATGTTGGACGAGAAGGTCTGGCTCACAATCTCCATTCCAGTTCCTCCCAAAGGTGGGGTGTGGGCTTCCACACTGAACTCATCCAGCCCTGTGTTTATGGAGCTTGCTTTGTGCACTGGTACTCAGTCATGCTGGAATTTCATAGACCTAATTTGAAAGCTAATTTGTTGAAAGACAGTGGACCATCAGAATGAAGTGTTGCATGATCATTATGTTTTGTCAGTGCAGTGTATTTATCAGTGAGTCTCTGTTCCTTAGATGCGTATTGGCATCCACTCCGGCTCGGTTCTGGCAGGGGTGGTCGGTGTAAAGATGCCCCGCTATTGCCTTTTTGGCAACAACGTCACATTAGCCAACAAGTTTGAGTCCTGTAGTCTACCAAGGAAGATCAACATCAGCCCCACTTCCTACAGGTACAGCAGCTGGCACCCAGCACATCAGCATTTATTTTAATTTGGTCAAAAACAGCAGAGAATTAATGTCTGTTTTTTGTTTCCTTTTTGTTTTTCTTCATTTCCATGGGCTAACACACAATCTTAATTTGTATGTCATCCTTTTCTCCTTTTTATATGTGGCACTTACCTAAAATGACCTTTCTGTGACTTGTTTATGATATTTCAGTCTACACTGGAGGACTTCCAAATAGGATGGAGAATATTGCTACTATAGGGTATATATAAACTCCAATAGTGTACTTAATGTTTTAATGACTGATGAGAGTCAGGTTTTGTTAACTTCAGAAACTCACAAAATAATATATGCAGTACTTCCTGTCTGTATTTAGTGTAGTAACATTTGGCTCTTACTCTAAAAGGTTGGATGCATTTGATATTCATTCATTTATTCTTTCATTTATTAACTGCTTAATCCTTACTAGGGTCGTGGAAAGTCGTGAGCCTATCCCGAGGCCAATGGGCGCGAGGCAGGCACTCACCCTGGGCAGTGCGCTAGCCCACCTCAGTGCATTTGATATGTTTTTGTTGTTTAAGCCAACATTTAACAGTTATCCTTGTATTGCTGTGACTCATTAGACACTGCCTTTTGTGGTGTAGTTGTATGCAAATGTATGAATATCCACAGACAAATGAATATTGTGTTGATATTTTAAGTGAAGTATACAGTCGGTATAGAAAAGAATCACCATTTCACAATATTCACATTTTGTTGTTTTGCTGCCTGAGACACACAACATCCATTCTTACAGCTGAATTTACTCAGTGCAACTTATAACACTCAAAAGTGAAAGATATGGTATTAGCAGTTGAATGAAGATGAATGAAGGATCAAAAAGGGGTAAAAAGATCTCAGGAATAAAAATCTGGACAGGTACAAGTCAGGAGACAGAGCCCAAAAAATTCAAAGGCTTTATTAATCCCTAGGACCCCAGTACAGTCTAGAATTAAGACGTGGAAAATGTTTGATACTACTAGGACTCTCACAGGATCAGGCCATCCCTCCATACTGGATGGAAGAGCGAGGAGGAAACTGGTAAGAAAGGCTATCCTGAGGCCTACGGCTTTTAATCAGTAACAGGAATTTATGACGAAGAGTGGTCATTGTGTGCGTGTGACATCAACAATACAAGTGCTCCTCAAATATGGCTTGTTTGGGGAGGTAACAAGAAAATGCCACTCCTCAAGAAAGGCCAGATTAAGTCTCGATTGAGCCAAAACACACTTTGAAGACTCTGAGGCTAAATGGAAAAAGCTGTTATGGTCAGATGAGACCAAAATCATACTATTTGGCCTCAACATCAAATGGTACTAGATTGCTCACACAGGGGTGATCTGTTATCAGTTTGAGTGATTCTGTTTATTTATTTATCGATCTATGCTTCTATCTATGTATCTATCTATGTGTCTGTCTGTCTGTCTATTTTCTGTTCTGATTTCTGTTGCTAACATTTCATTTGGATGTTATACATTGCATTGAGCTGGAACACAGCTGGAAAATTAGGTTTCAGGCTTCATTTCAGGCTATACCCACAGTGTGTAGCCTTAATATTAGCGACTGACTTATATATTGGTAGGTCCTGTCTGTTCACGAAAGCATTCATTTTCTTCGTCTTCTATCACTTTGTCCTCTTTCCAGTACGGCCTGTACTTGACTTATAACTTTTCATTAACTTTCCAGAGCTGAACTGATGCAAAAAGAAAACATAGTAGAGCACTTTTCCAAACACACAGCACATCCAGCCTAGTAAATTTCCCTTCTCTCCACACTCTTCGGCTCCCTCTGCCAGACGCCTTGAGGAATGACCTGCTTTTTGAAGCTGCGCTCTCTGCCCTGTGTGTTCCAGGTTGCTAAAAGATCGGCCCGAGTTCACATTCATCCCACGATCGAGAGAGGAGCTTCCGCCCAACTTCCCCTCCGAGATCCCTGGCATTTGTTACTTCCTCGAGGCGTCCGATCGAAGGACAAACGACGCACGCAGAGCCTTGGCGACGGAAACATAAATAAGTGCTCTCCGATGTCGAACACTCCACGCAGTTGGGTCGATTACTGCCCGGTGCGGTGTGCAGTATAAATCTCTTGAGCTGAGCCAGAGGTAGCAAGTTATTCAGCAATAGAAAGTTGCCAAAAACTCTCCAAAAGAAAAAAACAGCTTATTTAAAAGGGGTCGACTGAGCACTGTTATGTTTTGCTTTGTAGGGTTCTTTCTTGGAGCCAGGTCAGACTTGGGGTCACGCGTATTACGCAGGTTCTGAAAGGCTGACTGCGTCCTCGCACTTTTACGAATGGCCACTTTCAGTTGAATTTGTCTACGGAAACCGTCCAAACCCTACTTTGGAAAAAGTCTAAATTAAGCTCAAGTACTTCTAAAACCCCCCTCTGTCTGTTATTGCTCACACTGATCTTGCGTAGACATACACACACAGTGAAATCACCCGTCTTTCATTTACTCCTGCAAAGCTCAAATCCATGGGAGTTCAATTATCAGTGATCATTTTGACTTAGGCTCGGTTTACACAGGTGGTATGATCACAGATGGACAGATCTAGATACTGTATGTGAGTTCACACCTGACATTAGAATGTGTCTCCATGTGAGTCTTGAGTGACTTGGGATCGTACTTTCCTGCTTTGTATACAAATAAACACATCCATCATTTCTGTTCGCAACAACCAAATGCATTCCTAGTCTGCTGGAAGTTAAAGTCAAAGTCAAAGTGAACTTCACTGATGTATCAGCTATATACACTATATGGCCAAAAGTATTGGGACACATTGCCATTACACCAACAGGGACTGTAGAAATACATAGACTTTTATATGGAGTTGCAGCTATAACAGCTTCCACTCTTCTTGGAAGGCTTTGTACAAGATTTCTGGAAGTTTCTGTTGGAAGTTGTGTCCATTCATTCTGTAGAGCGTTTATGAAGTCAGGCATTGATGGACGAGAAGGCCTGGCTCACAATCTCCATTCCAGTTCATCCCAAAGGTGATGGATGGGGTTCTTCCACACCAAACGCATCCTTAATGGAGCTTGCTTTGTGCACTAGGGCACAGTCCTGCTGGAATAGAAAAGGTTCTTCCCCAAACTGTGTCCACAAAGTTGGAAGCATGGTGTTGTCCAAAATGTCTTGGTATGCTGAAGCATTATGATTGAGTCCTTCACTGGAAGTAAGGGATCTGGCCTAAATTATGAAAAACAGGTGTCCCTATACTATTGTCCATATAGTATCCATGTATACAGTGATATACACAAAAGGACACACAGAGTTTGCATGTATAAATAAACTATAAATATAAACTCTAAACTAGAGTATATAGTATATAGTAGTAATATATATATTTTAAATATATATATTTATAACTAAACTCTAAAATTTGCACCAGCAGTCAAAGGGAAAGCAGCAATACTGGAATGTAAGTGTGCGCTACATATGTGCAGCATATCAGCAGCATTACACAAATAAATAAACAAAAATACCATTAGTTTATGAAAATACAGAGACAGTATCTGAGAACAAAAGTAACAATTGATGTGTTTTTGCCTGTAGCTGCTTGTGCATCATAAAAGAGTGATGTGTAAACTGCAAGGTGGAAAGTTGAGTCAGTTCACAGTGGGAAAAGAAATTGGAAAACAATTCAGGTCAATACGATAGAAGAATTCAAAATAAATAATATGACATTGTTCACATGTAAATGATTACATACACTTTATGGACAAAAATATTGGGACACCTGGCCATTACACTTACAGGGACTTTAATGACACTGTATTCAAATTCAAATCCATAGACTTTAATATGAAGCTGCCCCACCCCCTCCCACCCCTTTGGAGCTACAACAGCTTCCACTCTTCTTGGAAGGCGTTCCCAAAGATTTTGGAGTTTCTGTGGGGAGTATTTCTTCTGTGGAGTATTTATGAGGTCAGGCTCTGATGTTGGACAGGTGTGTCCCAATACTTTTGTCCATGTAATGTATGTAAATTGAGTAGGCAGTCCTTCAGTGCAGCCCATTCTTGAACACACTGCTGAAAGAATGTTGCCGTCCACCTCTGAATGTGGTCTGTTTGAAGCCTCAGTGTGTCTTGGGTGCTTTCACAGCTGTCCACTTCTGATCAGATCACATGTTGATGCCAGATGTGAACACAGCCTTCCGCAAAAGATTGGGGTTGATTATATAACTCAGCGTGAAAGAAATCATTTGAATACTCTGAATACAGCACATTTGACTCCATGCCTGGAATCACATTAATGTAGTATTTACTCACGGTGGATGAAAACTCACAAATTCACAGTACAGCCTAACTGTATCACAGCATAGCTTGACCACGATGAATGTTCAATTATTCTGAAAATATGAACATTTATAACGTTTCATTGTGACTTTTTTTGTATTGTGATATAATAAACATTGTGACTACTCATGATGCCTCAAGATGCTGGGTGTGATATGTTTAAATTATTTTATTTAAGAGGAAATTTCAACAGTTTGATGTGAAATTGTTAAGGAGTTGCCCCTGTGGTCAGAAGGTTGAGGGTTTGAATCCCAGGACTCCTAGTGGCACCATGAGTTACCCCTGAGCAAGGGTACTCATAGTTTTCTTTTGTGGCTTTTTTGCCTTAAAACACTCTACACAAGCCTATCCATATATATATATATATATATGTGTGTGTGTGTGTGTGTGTGTGTGTGTGTGTGTGTGTGTGTGTGTGTGTGTGTGTACGCAATCCTAGTTTATCCTTTTTATTGGAGAGTGTTAGGCTACACACGGTTTGTTATTGTTCAGGTAAGTCCATTTTTATTGTCTGGCTTTTGATAAAAATTTTGATTATCTCTGCAAATGCCCAGTAATTACCAATAAAAAGGGACTGGGACAGTGATAGGAATGTTAATATTATAATATTATTGTAATATTACTATTTAGAGTCAACCTATAAGCCTATATCGGCATGTTAACCTATATCGGCATATTAATCAGCCTGTTATTATGAATTAAATTCACCGCTTATTGCTAAAAATAGAAACAGTGCTTAATTTTCCTCTCCTACAAAATTCAGATGTTTTGAAAAATTATATAGTAATGTCAGTATTTTTAGAGATAAGCTTCCAAAATAAATCTCGGCATAAGCTTTTGAGACCTACACGGGATGAAATAGTATAATCCTGTTGGGACGGGTGGTGTGGAAGAAGAGGGGTGAGAGAGAGAAACTTTCAAATGATGAAGAGGTAATATGTATTTTAATATAATGGTTCTTTATATGTGGAAATATATATACATAACACCACTGATATTGCACGAGAATATTGAGATATTGCTCGCAATCCCCGTTCCAGTTCATCTCAAAGATATTGGAGGGGGTTGAGGTCAGGACTCTGTGTGGGCCAGTCAAGTTCAACACCATACTCATCCAACCATGTTCTTCCCCAAACTCCACAAAGTTGGCAGCATGGTGTTGTCAGAACCGTCTTGGTATACTGAGGCATTAAGATTGTCCTTCAATGGAATTAAGGGGCCTAGACCAAACCCTGAAAAACAGGAGTGTCCCAATACTTTTGTTCATATAGTGTATGTGTGAAATGTGTAAGAAATGATTTCCATTTCTTTACAGTAGGCAGTGCATAGCCGCTATTTACAGCGCATGCGCAACAGCGTTCTAAACCACGGGCTGATTTTGACAGAGGTTAAGCGTGATAGGCTGTCTGGGATGCAAGGCCCGCCCCAGAGTGTCCCATCCTTGAGCGCCCATTGGCTGTGGTGTGCGTCACTCAAAGCGGACCAGAGTGTCAGGAATGGTGGATTCCCACGTTAAACAGCTGTAAGAGCTTGAGCTGTCTATTCAAGATTTAATTCTTATCTGGACCAAAAAAACGAAAGAGAAGGAGCTGTCAGACCATGGTAGGTGATGCCATAGTATTTTCTAAATTGTACAATTACAATTACATTTTCCACTGCTGTTTCAGAGGCGGAATATCGCGAGCTTCATCTTGCACTGCAGGGCAGCGTTGCATCGCTCATAGGCACCTACAATGTGGTAAAAAGTATTGGGACAGTCCTCATGTTCCATTCAGGTGGCTCTTTATTTCCATTGAAGGGTAATCTTAATGCTTCAGCATAACAGGGCATTTTGGACAACGCCATGCTTCCAACTTTGTGTACTCGGTTTGGGGAAGAACCATTTTTATTCTAGCATGACTGTGCCCCAGTGCAAAAAGTAAGCTCCATAAAGACATGGCTGGATGAGTTCGGTGTGGAAGAACGTGACTGATCTACACAGAGTCCTGACCTGAACCCTATCTGACATCTTTGATATGAACTGGAACGGAGATTGTGAGCCAGGCCTTCTCGTCCAACATCAACGCCTAACCTCATAAATGCTCTACAGAATGAATGGGCACAAATTCCCACAGAAACACTCCATAATCTTGTGGAAAGACTTCCAAGTAGAATGGAAGCTGTTATATCTGCATTGGGGGAAAAGACCATATTAAAGTCTATTTGAAAGTGTATTTGAATGCCATTGTTATTAAAATCTCAGTTGGTGTAATGGCCAGGCGTCCCAATACTTTTGTTCATATAGTGTATTAGCAGTAAAAAAAAAAAAGTCTTGACATTTTTGAGTTTTGCTGGACTTTTTTTTTTTTTTTACTTTTTATCGAATTTTAAAAGGTGATAGAGTTTAACTCCAGCACATTTCTCTTAATAAATGTAAATACTGTATGGAAAAAAGGTTATTTTTTCATTTATTCATTAATACTTAGGATAACGTTTCTGTTTTGCAGTATGGATTTGTCAACCACGCTTTAGAACTTCTGGTGTTAAGAAATTATGGCCCAGATGTGTGGGAAGATATCAAGTGAGTATATACAATTTGTTTTTGTACTTAAACTGGATTTCCACTTATTTCTCGACATGTCTGCAGGGACGGTTTAAATGTAAACAAAGGGGTTTCAGTTGGTTCTCCATTCTTTTAGCCCCCTATTATATTGATCTTTATTATATTTTCCGTTCTGTAAAGCACATTGAATGACCGTCTGTGTATGATAATGTGCTATATAAATAAACTTAAACTAGAGAAAATGTTTACTGTGATGGCGAATGGAACCAGACATCCACAGACCTTAATGGTTCTTAAAGGTTCTTAAATGTTATTGAATGTGCTGTCAATATTCTGGTCGTTTTTTCATTTTATTTTTCATTTTTAAAATGGAGAGGATTGTGCATATGCATGGCCTGCATTTTTATTCTTCAGATATTCTTATCAGCATCATTATTATCATTATCTATGTATGTATGTATGTACAGTTGTGGCCAAAAGTTTTGAGAATGACACAAATATTAGTTTTCACAAAGTTTGGTGCTAAACTGCTTTTA